>ML105401.1:252759-272934 GCA_003697995.1 Taxidea taxus jeffersonii
GCCAGTTCTGCTTCTGTACTCCCTGCTTGCTAAAGCGCGTGCTCCCTGAGACCAATCAGGTTATGCCAAATACCCTTTTCAAATGTCAACCGATCAGTCCCACTCTACCTTGTTTGTACATGCCTATAAAAACCTTGCATTTACTCACCTCAGGGCCTCTCAGCGTCACCACTTGCGAGTGCGCAGAGGACCGGGTTCGAACCTGCAATAAACGACCCTTGCCGCTTGGCTTTGACTCACGTCTCTGGTGGCCTCTTTGGGGAATTCTCGTGACTCCAGGCATAACACCAGTAAAATACTATGTACCATCATCAGGCAATACTAAGTAATGCCTGATATTTTGTGTTTTTTAATTTATAATGGTAATTTAACATTTTTTTTAATTTGCATAAAAACTGCAGAAGAAAGTATTTCAAATATATCATTGAATTTCATTTTACAAGTAAGGGGGAAAAAAGAGGGCCCAAGCAGGTTTGGTGAAAAATGCCACATAATAAGTGCATGAGCTAGAATGATTTCTTATTTCACTTCAGTGCTGTCAGCTCAATGTCTAAAATATTTATTGGCTATGCACCTGGTAAACACCTGTCATACTGGAAGTGGATCTGCTGGTCTTAAAATATGCAAGAACCACTGTATTCACTGCATTGAAGATGTTTTCTCCCTACCCTCCATCCCCATGAAGCTGAATTAAGGAATAGAAGGCCCCACAGAGTCAAAGGAAAGAAGAGCTTGCCCATTGATTAAGTTCAGCACTTTCCACCTGACTGAATTTTAGTTTGAGGTGAGATTTGTCCCGGCCGGCGCGACAACATGACCAGGGTCGAGAGGGTAAGAGGATGGTGAAACTACGATGAGATGCAAAGAGATGGGGACAGGAGGGGCAAGGTGGATGATGTCCAAGCAATGCCAACTTTATTCACAGCGGTGAGACATTATATAGAAGTCAGGAACAATCATGAAGAAGTATCTATTCTTATTTAACTCACTGAGGTATCTGCCGTGTATACACAAGACTCTTTAAGCTTCCCCATTATCTATTCCTTAATCTCCCCTAGCAGGTCATCTGACGTGTGTGGTTTGTGTCTTTAGTTATCCATTAACCGAGATGTCCTTACTTTACAGCAACCCAAGGCATAGTATGCAAAGCAAGCAACCACAGTGTAGCTCTATAATGGTGCAATTTTATAATCCCTGCAAGGACAGCACAGCCCCGTGCTGAGGCACTGACCAGCCTTGTTTCCTCATCCCAAATAAGCTCCTGCCAGCAATCATGTCCGCAACTTAAAGGTTTCGGCAGGGTACCTGCAGGCAGTCACGTCCACCAGTCCCAGGATCCATAGCTCAGACTCTTTCTCAAGCACTTCTCAATTTTCCACCCATGGGGTAAGTTAACCCCGGAGCTTTAAGGAGGCGAGAGTCAGGGCGTGGTTTGGTCTCTTGACTCTAGCTCTACCAGTGGCTGCCTACAGAGATTGAAACTGATATATTTCTTTTTTGATATATTAATTGTACCTCTTGTTTGTTTCAGTTGTTCCAAAGAAAGATCACTTTATTTTCCTAATATTATTTGGTAAGGAAAATGGCTTCTGCCTCTTGTTAATTTTAGGATCTGGGACAAGGTACCTACTTCCTGTAAGGCCCATTTACCTCATCTACAAAACTTGTATGTGGTTATCTCAAAAGTTTTAAATGAGAAGATGTATGAGGAGATGAGTTAGAAGATACCTGCATATACTAAAAATTTCTATTAATCATGATGATGATAATGAGGAGCCAAAGGAAAAGAATGTGTAGCAGATAGATACTGTGAATGTATTGAGTATGTTTTCTGTTCTGTTCTTTTTCATTTTTCTGACATCTCTAGACTGGGCTGTTTCAAAGTGACCTCCAGCTAAAAGTGAAATCCATGTCTCTAATTCAGATTTTGAAATCAGGATCTAATTTGTGTGTCAGTAGTAGTCATGATGGCATAAGAACTGTAGGAAAAAAAGATACAAAAACAAACAAACAAAAGAAATGTATTTCTACAAAATAGAAAACATTAACTTCTCTGCAGATAATTCACAAAATGGCTCAGCCAAAGCAAACTTATTTATAAGGGACTATAATTCAAAAGTTAACAGGATTGTTATTGTCCATTATTTTTTGGCCAATGGTTTTTAAATATCCTTACATAAGATAAAATGAATTTAAATAGCACTTAAATTGCTAAAGAAATCTGTTAACTTGGAATTTTTAAGTTAATTATAGCTGATATAGTATTTTAAACACTCATTTGTTCTCCTCAATTGGAACAACAGGATTTTTCTCTGCTTTATAATTTAAATATCCTAGAAATGTTTCCAAATGTTCAGAACAAAAAAGGTATAATATATTACAATTATAAGGGCTCTAAAATTTGGGGTGAATGAATAAAAAAGAATGAATAAAGGAGTAAGTGTGGTAAGGTGTCTCCTAATGATTCTAATTTCTCAGTAGTTATTGCTCATTAGTAAATATTGACTAATTATGTTTTTACAATGTTTACATAAAAGTAAGTTTAGAATTTTTAAAAGCATCTGTTAAATAGTTCTGCAAATAAAGCTAATTTTGAAACTTTATTTTGGGGAAAATATGATATATTTGAATGTGAAAAATAATGAAGGATTAAAGGACATATCCCATTCCAAAAGCTAACATGTAATACATTGAAATAAGAAAGAAAAATACAAATTTATTTCTCATGAATGGGAAGCCAATAATGGATGGAGGTTTTCAATTCCAGTTTGGTAAATCCCGTTATGTTTTCTCACAAAGGCTATTTTAATTTTCCTGAAATTCCTCCATACCAAGTGAATTGGAATTCATTTTAGGTTAGCAACTATTCATAAACCATAAAATATTCTTAATGAAACTAAGATCAGGGTCACAAAATCAAAATGACAGAAGTAGGAATTGCTTATGTAAATGAATTTACAGAAGAATGTCCTGTGGTAGTTAACATACCCGTACTCCTCTTATGCCATATTGTAAAAAACATATTCCGAATTCTAACTATGAAAAACTTTGTTACACTTTTCCTGGGTTGTCATTAATGAATGAGTGGCTTGGCTCAATAATGAGATGCTTTGTAGTCACAATCTCAACTGAGATTATGATACGACTGTCCTTTAAAATTGATAGGATTTCAAAATTGCTGGATAACAGAAGAGGAAAAACCTGGCCCAGGAAAACACAAGAAGTAATTGATCTTGGCTAATAGCTATGATGTGCCCTTCACATTGAAGCCATTGCAGATTGATCTAAGGGCACTTCATCTCTTCTCAGCAATGCCAGTAGATCAATTAAGCCTAAGTCCATAAAAGAAAAAGGGCTTTATTAATCAAGTGTATATAAGGCTGTTTTATTTCATTCTCTGCTTTTCTAAAGGTATGACAGATTGCAATCTTGAAGGTTTTCCAATAATGAAAAATATTCATTTACAAATGAGTTGGAACCCATTGATAAAAAGTAATGTCTTGAGAGTTAGTAAAGCTGACTTCTTCAAGACTCCAGACAGTAATCAATAAGACTGAGCAATGTTATGAGTAATAAAAACCCATTAAGACTCAGTTCTGTAGCAAAACTAAAGAATATAACCTTTCCATCTATTGGTAGAAAGTTATTATGGCTTATGGTAGCTTGTGGGAGAGGAATGCATGACAGAGGTGATATATAGTTGAGATTTGAGAAATCTATAGAGATGAACTTTGACTATGTATTTGGCACATGTAACTGTATGGAAGGAAATAAATCAAAAGCCAAATAAGTATTTCAGTGAATTTTATCAATAGAGAAACCATGCACATGAACTCAATTAGGCTTATGGTTGTTGGAGCCTTGAAAAATTCTTATACTCACTAATGTGTTCCAAATTAGCCTGAGAGGACAGGATTAAAAAGCTGTGTAGCCTACAGAAAGGGATTCTTCCTTTCAGATATTGACATGATATCTCAGATATTGATCAAGCTCAGATATTGACATGATAGCTCAGATATTGACATGATGGGGTGGACAGGCTGTTTCCTTAATAAATTATAGAGTACAGGACCATGAAGAAACACCTCCAAGTCAGAGAAAGAGAAATTCACATTCATTAAGAGATGTTGACCTTCAATCCAGATGCACTAACTACATGAGAAATTGAAGATAATCCTTCAGGCAAAAAAAAAAAAAAGAGTGGTTTTTGTCTGGAGAGAAAATATATAGGATACCAAAAAGGTGGGCTGCGGAAGAAATTGGCCAGTTAATCACCAAATAATTTCCATTCTCTTCTGGGCACAGCACTTGACCACATTTTTCAGTTTATCTTATAGTAGGATGTATCTGGAATGAGATCTAACCACTGGAATATGGGCTGAAGTAATGTATACCATTTTCACATCAGCCTATACAACCGCCTACATATTCCTCCATGTTCTGTCTTTTCTGCACCTACTGGTAGATGCTAATGACCAACGTAACCTGAAAAGACAAATGCAAGAGATGCCAAAGACTCTGAATCAGCTTGTGGATGAGGAGATGAATTAGAGCTTCTCTAACCCCTACTCTGACAACTGACTGGACATTTTGTGAATGGAAAATTGTATTGTGTCATTCCACTGAGGTGTGTTTCTTTTTTGATCTTGGTGGGAGCTATTTCACCAGAATTAATACAAAAACAAGTCATTGGTGTGTTGGCTCACATAGAAGAATCATCACTGAGCATTTTGGTGATGCTAATGTCCCTCTCACCAGTGTATCACTGTTTTTGGTAAGTGGTTTGGACTCAGGCCTTCTTCTGGAACACAACGTTCTAATGTGTCTCTTGGTCTCACATAATATATCCATTTCAGAATGCCCTCTCTCTGGGGCTTTTTAATCCATCCTCCACCATCTACAAAAGCAGTTCTCCAGGGGCTCCCAGGGGCCAGCCTAGGAGTGAATTCACACCATCCCCTAGGGTCTTGACAGTATCAAATGTCATATCCTGAGATAGGTATTTAAAACTAAAAACTATATAATAATTTATAATTCATTTAAGGGACTTTAATAATATGTCCAGGCTTAGAACACCAGAATCCTTTCTGTACTACATATTTGGTTAGGGTGAGGGGGTGGAAGTTGGAGAGTTGAATAGCTAAATACTAGTGAGTCTTATGATAGAATTTGATAAAGTAGAACTTAATCCATAAGGAATTGATGAAAATTAATTTTCATCAGAAAGACTTTACTACCATACGATGGAGGCTTATGTGCTTGATGTTTGTTTTAACTGAGTGAACATTAATGGATTCATTGAAATTAGCTATATTCACTTGGACTCCAGTAAAATTTAATGTTTTGTGATAGTTATGACTTTTTATTAAGTCAATAAGTCCAAATAATACTGTCATTCTATATAAAAATGATTTTTCTTTGATACCATTAATTTTCATTCTATGATTTTGTCTGACTAAAGAAGTTATCTTAGAATTAGAAAGGAGATACCAGCCCAGAACTCAAGATCTATTGCTGGAAATTCATATGGGGTTTACACCTTTTTTAATTCTTTTTTTTTAAGAATTTTAAGAATTTCACACAACTGATAAAATTGCTTCATCCTTGCAGAAACTCTTCTCAATTTATGAAATGTCTAACAGGGTTTTAAGGAGTATTAAACATGCCACTTCATCAGAGCCTGTTCATAATGAGATTAAAGCAATTAAGTAATTGGAAAAGCATGTCTGAACATGATGAATAAACTGCTGAAAAATAATAATTTATTTTAATATTAGTACATTAAAATATGAATACATGGCTAATTTTTGTCAACCTCACAGTTTTCACTTATTTGGTAATATGAAGTTATCTGAATGCTATTTCCAAGTAAAAGTTTGGTTCACCATCCTCATATATTTATCTCACCTCAAATACTCTCTTTTTTTAGCTACTCAAGAAACAATATATAAACAGAAATAAGCTCCTGATGCAAATACCCAGTTCTAGTATTTCAGGTCCTTTCTTCCAGGCTTATTACTGCCAAGGTAATCATCAATTCATGATCCTAGTTGTTAGATGGAAATAAAGACATCCAGCTTTTAACCACCTGCCTTTGTTGAGGAGAAGAGGAGATAAAGAGGAAGTGGAGAATTATCACCAAATTGGAGATCATAATATTGTTTGTGAAGAGTAGTGAGAATCTATAAATAGAGAAATGGTTTGTTGTTCTCCTTTACCTTTTCTGATATCCTGAAATGGCCCTTGAATCCACATCAGAGACACTCCTAGAGGTAGTCTAGTTCTTTAATGCTGTTACGTGAGCCCACTAAAGTATGATACATTTTAAAAAATAACAATAATTCATGCTTAAAACATAAAGTTTGTATTTCCAGGAATGACTAGGAGTGATACTAAAAAGGAATATGCGATGGTAATAAAACATGAGGTAAAAGCATTTAAATGTAAGACCCCCAATAAAGACAATTTTCCTGGTACTTCTATAAACAGAAACATGTATATCTCATTTTTAGAGACCACTGAGATTGATTATGAAGCCTTGAAGATAAATATAAAACATGGGTTCTTCAGCCTCTGGTAGCTGTCCATCCATACCCCCACAACCCTTAGGACTGGCTGCATAGTGGGTCCTGAGCCAATTCTGACAGAGGAAGGAATTATCAAGGTGTCAGTCCTAGCTTCTTGTGGGATTTTATATTAATTTATGCACTCAGATCTGGTGCCTGCTGATTGATATACTCATTCTTTTAGGCTTTGCTAATTTACATCATAAAGGGAAAATAATGGTACAAAACACTAAAAAATTCCTGAAAGAAAACATATAATCATATTGTAACAGAATGAGATAGTACTAGCTTTAGCATACTCTATCCTGGTGAGACCTCATCCCTAATACTGTGTTAAGGGGATGATGCATTGAGGGATATTCTAAAATTTGATTTTGTTTCTACTTAAATTCAAAAGCCTTTCTAAGTGTAGAATGTTCTGCTTGCTTCTTACTACTATCTGAAATTTCTTCCATTTACTAGAGGTCCAGATTCAACTGTACCTTCTGGGATTATAGGATTAGTAAAAAGATCAGGAATGAAATATCATGGGTTTTAAATGCATGATGGAAAGATATTTACTCATGTGTTAGATCTATAGTAAATACCTGCTAGGTGGAAGTCTATAGAGCAATACTGAGAAGGGATATGCTCTGGCAATGAAATGTGAAGTGAAAGCTTTTTTTAACGTAAGACACCCTAGTAAACATATAGCTGTCATGATGTGGGTATGGAAAAAACAATGAACCTAGACTAAAAAGTATGTTTTCTGGTCAATACAGTGTCATTTTGTACAAGTCATTGATATTATTGCTTTTCCCTGTTTAAAATAGGTAATCATTTACTGACTTGAATCATTGAGACTAAAATGAGGAAACAAGTATGAGTCATTTTAGCAATTTAATAAGTAGTAAATTCACAAAATATAGTGAAGGTAAAAATATTTTTACCAATGGCAATGCTCCTTTTGAAAGAAAGTAGCTCTTCTGATTAACAATTGCAAGTTTAATAATTTAAAATTGTTTGAAAATTTAGCAAATTAATTTAAAATTTAATTTAAAATTTGAAAGTCCACTTCTAGTATAATGTTTACACAATTTGGACTAACCTGAATATCCTATGCTAAAAAGATCAAACTTGGGCTGTTGGGACAGAAACTCACATATTCCAACCCAAAAGTTCTTGATACTTAGCTTCAGTCTCATTATCCATAAAAAGGACAGAATAATCCCTATTTTGTGCAATATTATATACAAAGACATTTTGATCAGTTCTGGATACAGTGCAGGTAATAAATAAGAGGTATTTTTGCTATTTTTTAGTCAAATGATCATTTAATCAGAAAGAGGCTTCTGTCAACAAATTATGTTATAAAGTATAACACTATTGCAGAGTATCAGAAAAATATAAATGGCCAACATATGCCTAGCAAACTAAGAAGAGGAAAATTTAGTAAGTGAGATTCAACATGGAGAATTTTTTCTGAAACTGTGATATGAATAGCAAGGAAATGAACTTAGGGTCCTGGTCTTACCACATAAGAATTCACACAACATCTCTGAGCTTCTTTATTGATAAAATGGTGATTCTTTATTGGTAATTTTTTATGGTAAAATGGTAATGACAGTATTTAACTATGAGGGCTGTCATCAATATGAAATAAGAAATAGGAAAGTTTTCATTAATTGGCTGTTTTATGGCTATATTAATTTTAGCCACAATGTTTTGAAGTGCATAGTAATTAGAATTCAGGTAAAGTTGAATAAATTTCTACATTTTATATATTTAGGCTCTATAACATTTTTCTTTAATTCACTCCCTTTTCTGGGGGTTTTGTAGTACTACAAGACATGGGGAATATTAATGTGTTTTAGGATGCCATGTTTAATTATATAATACTGTAGCTATTTATGCATAAATATAATTTGAAATAAAGAAGTATATGAAAAAGTGCACTTGTGTATCTCTTCATTCTATTTCAAACTATTAAGATATGTAGATGATAATTTTTAAAAAACCCACAATAATAACTTCTATCTCACATGTTACCTCATAATGTGACCTTCACGAAGCCCCATCAAAATGGGGAGTTTAGGCCCTATCTTTTTGAATCTGGGTAGGCTTGCAGCTACTTTAAGTAAGGAGAATATGATACTATATGATTTATGAAACTAGGTCATAAGGGGACAATGTCCTCTACCGAAACATCTGTCTTGGCATCATAACTGCCATGGGCAATCCTGAGGCCACCATACTGTGGGGAAGCCCCACACAGCTGTGTGCGTGTTCTGGTTAGCATTACTACCCTTTGAGTCATACTACCCCAGGTGCCAGACATGTGAGTGAGTGAGCCTTCAGATCATCTCCGTCCAGGTGCTAAATAACCCCCACCTTCAAGTCTTCCAAGTCCTGATTTGATATTAAGGTCCCAGTCACTGTAGAGCAGAAACAGGTAATTATGGCTCCACAATTGTTATGCAATTGCTTGCTAAGCAATATCTTGCTATGTAGTAAGAGTAGCTGGAACAAGATATTTAAACATCCTAATATTCTTCTAATGAATATAAGACAAATGTACTATTAAATTTATTAATAGAACACAAATGTCAGTAAGGGCTAGGTAAGGAATACATGATAACTTACTGACAGGGCTATGAGTTGTTAAAACAAATTAGAAAAGTGATTCTGAAGTCATCAAGCAAGACAAATTTGAATAATCAGATTTAAACGCCCTCTCTTGATACATTCAAGGAATATTTCACTAGTAAAAAAATAAATTCACTTAACTCTAATACTCTCTCCCAAGCCTGTGCTCCTTTGAGTGTTACAGGAGGTATGTCAATGATGTGTGGTATTCACTAGGAATGGGAGGTAACATCAAGTTTCACTGGGTGAAAAAATTGTCCATTATGGTGTGTCTTCAGCTGTCTCAGCATGGGCCTGCTGGGTAATGTTTAGAATGGATTTCCTTAGGTAAACATTTTTTCCTGTTGAGAGGAATTGGGCTATGATTCAGACATTGCAATAAGGGACCATGAGAGGTACAACACCCCACAAAGTTCACATAGGAATTGCTAGCTTAGTTTTATTTTGTAACTAGTGAAACTTGGGTTTCTGATCCACAGCATAAAAAAAAATTATTTTAGTTGATGTGTATTTATCCTGTTATTCAATAGTTATCATTATTGCTACTTTCTTCCAATATATAATATAACTAAAATAGTTTCTTTTGTTAAGCCTTTACATTGTTTCTGTTTTCATATTATAAGACATGTTGCAAAAAATAATATCTGAATTATTTACCTAATGTAATCATGGGAGGGCAATACTGGCAATAAGCTTAATGCCTATTTTTTAAAATTCTACAAAGTTAAATATTAGTTCTCAATGCTGCTAATAAATTCTGATTTATCTTTAGGGACCAAAAGCTAAAAACAAGTTAGAAATATATTTCCCTCCACTCTATGTCAGTCAGTGGCTATTGCTTATGTTTGGGCCTGAGAGATTATTCAGGATTCATAAGTATTCTATAAAATATAAACCCAAAGTTCCTACAGTTCATCCCAAAGTACCGTGATCCTTCATCTCTTCTAGTGAATGATTATATATTCCAAAAAAAACTGGAATACTCATTTTTATATATTAAATCAAGGCCACAGGAAATCAGTATGATTCATCAATTCTATCCAAATGTGTGCTTAAAGCTTTAACTGACTGAAACGTTAATGATTGCTAAATTATATGAAAAAGAACAATTTGTATACATCATATATTATACATTACACATTATATATTAATGAGTGAATAAACCTAAAAATTCAGTGTAAAGATAAATAATTTTATTAACCAAAATCACCTGTATTAAAAATAAAATGGTATATACTTAAGAATAAAAAGAAGAGGAGGAGGATGCTGGAGAGAAGAGTGGGAGAGGAAGAAGAAAAAGGAGGAGAAGGAGGGGGCAGGGAGGAGAATGCTAACAATAGCTATAGCAGCAACTTCTTTTCTTACCATGTACTAGGAACTTTTCTAATCACGTATTTGTTTCATCTGCATGACAGCCTTATCAGATAAGTGTTATTACTACCCATGTTTCTCATACGAGGAACCTGAGGCACAGATAAGTTAATCTGTACAATGCCATAAAGTTAGTAAATTATGTGGCCTGATTTGATATTAAGTAGTCAAGTCTGAGAGATTACACATCATGTGATGCTGTCTCATGGAGGAAAAAAATGTAAACTCACAGATCTAGGGAGTTATTTTTTAAAACTCAGTGTAGTATACAGAAATATGTTGCATTTTATACACTAATAATAAATCAGCAGAAAGAAAAATTAAAAAAACAATCCCACTTACAACTGTAACATAAAGAAAAAAATACCCAGAAATAGAGCTAACAAGAAGGTAAAAGACATATACTTTTGAAAACTATAAAACACTGATGAAAGAAATTGAAGACAACACAAACAAATGGAAAGATATTCCATGCTCATGGATTTAAAGATCAAATATTTTTATATTTGATCTTTATATAAAGATCTTTATATAAAACCCAAAGCAATCTATTAATTTAATGTTATCTCTATCACAATACTGACATTTTCCACAGAATTAGAACAAATAATACTAAAATCTTGTGTGGAACCATAAAACATCCTGACTCATCAAAGCAGTCTTGAGAAGAATAACAAAGCTGGAAGCATCATGATACCAGACTTCAAGATATACTACAGAAATATAGTAATCAAAACTGTGGTACTGGCATAAATATAGACCAGTAGAACAGGATAGAAAGTCCAGAAGTAAACGTGCATTTATATAGCCAATTAACCTACAACAAAGGGGGCAACAATATACAATGGCATGGTCTCTTCAATAAATGGTGCTGGGAAAACTGAACAGATACATGCAAAAGAATAAAACTGCACTATTTCCTTACACCATAAAATAAATTCAAAATGGACTAAAGACGTAAAGACACAGCCATAAAAAGGGATGAGGGGCGCCTGGGTGGCTCAGTGGGTTAAGCCTCTGCCTTCGGCTCAGGTCATGATCCCAGGGTCCTGGGATCGAGCCCCGCATCGGGCTCTCTGCTGGGCAGGGAGCCTGCTTCCTCCTCTCTCTCTCTGCCCGCATCTCTGCCTACTTATGATCTCTGTCTGTCAAATAAATAAATAAAATCTTTAAAAAAAAAAAAAAAAGGGATGAGACCATGCCATTTAAGACAAGGTGTATGGACCTATAGGGTATCGTGCTAAATGAAATGAGTCAGACTGAAGAAGACAAATACCATGTGATTCTACTAGTAAATTGAAGAGAAGTTAGGATCAATAAGCAGGATCAGAACTATGAATACAGAGAACAAACTGATGGGTGCAAGAGGGTAGGGCAGTTGGGTGTTGGGCAAAACGGGTGAAGGAGAAAGGGAAATACAGCCCTCAAATTACAGCATGGGTTAGTCATGGGAATAAAAAGCAGAACATAAGGAATATAGTCATTGATATAATGGGAGACATGGTAGCTATGATTGTGGTGGACATAGCATAATGTATAAATTTACCAAATCACCAAGTTGTATGCTTGAACTAAGGTAACATTGTGTGTTAACTATATTCAAATAAAAAAAATTAAAAAATAAAAATCACTGCAAGTTAAAGTAAATGATAACCTGTGAAATTCAATCAAATCTTACCATGGAAAATAATAATTGTCCTTAATATATACACAACTTGTATAAATAGAGAAAGAAAAGTCAACAACTCAAGAGGATATCCCAATGGAAAAGACTAAATTCCAATAGAATTATGACTAGATAAGTTTACAGTGGTTTTCTCCCTTTCGGCTTTCCTTAATTAGCTTTCAACTTTCTAAATCAATACTTTCTTCCTTCTCTTTGAAATATACAATTTTTACATTTCTAACTTCTCTTACATAGTTTTGATGAAATTAGTAGCACTTGGCCCAGCTTTGCTCTATTTTTGCATATCATTCATTGACGTATCTAAAACCTCATTTTAGAATGAGGACATGATGTCCTCAACTTTTGGCTATAGCTCAAATTTCCTAATAGAAAAAGTCCCAGGGTGCATCAAATAATATATATTTATATCTAAGAATATACAGTGGATATCAATCTCCTATTTATTCCCCTAAAAATCTCCTAAAAATATTTAACCAGTATATTAAGAAAATAAAATTTTTGTTGATTTTTTCCCTTGAATTCCTAGTAATAACTAAGGACATTACTATTTAATTACTTCAGACCAAGTATTATTTGGTTATATTTACTGACCACAGAATACAGAAAAACAAATATTAAAACATCAAGCAAAATATCTGATCTAACTATGCATAAGTAAAACAAGGTCAAAGTATCATAACAAGAAAATAAGTGTATAAACAAGTGACACGCTTTTACTTCCAAGCTCCAAAGCAAATTTACTCTCTATTTAGATTGGTCAGTTTACTGTGTCCTTCCTTTCCCTTATGTGATGGATTCCCTCTCCACCCCTCAGGACTGACATGGGAAGTTCTGGATACCTCTCTCATTACTTTGTGGTTATGCCACAACTCTTTTCAGAGTTATAGTCAATATCAAGATGAAAAAAAAATGTAAGGGCACTTCTAAAAGGGAATGAAGCATAATCCCCTCCAGTTCCATCCATGTTGATGCCAATGGTGGGTCCTAAGTGAAATAAGTCAAGCAGAGAAAGACAATTATCATATGGTTTCACTCATATGTGGAAATAAGGAACAGAGTGGAAGACCACAGGGGAGGGAGGGAAAACTGAATAAGAAGAAATCAGAGAGGGAGACAAACCATGAGAGACTCAGGACTTTGGGAACCAAACGAGGGTTACAGAATGGAGGAGGGTGGGGGGATGGGGTAACCCAGTGATGGACTTTAAAGAGGGCACATGTTGTTGTGTTGAGCTCTGTGTATTACATGTAACTAATTAATTGTTGAACACTACATCAAAAACTAATGATATACTATATACTGGTTAATTGAACATAATAATAAAAATAAATAAATAAAAGGGAATTAAGCACTGTGTAATTGTAAAGCATTATTAGTGTTACTTTTGCTCAGAAGGAAAAATAAATCAGGTCACAGGGATGTGGCTTAAACCTTTCTTCCTGCCACTTTGTGTTTCAAGGCAAATGAACCCAAAAGTGCTTTCTGATTTTTTAATTTTATAGTAGAAACCTATAAATATAGTAGGAACATGATGAATAAAACTCTTTTAAAGACCTTAGAGGATGCTTTTTAACAACCTCATAAGGAGGTTTATGAGAAGGTCATCTATACAGACACCTTCTCATCTAGTGATAAATAAATGTTCATTTCACCAGAGCAGGATTGGATTATACTGATAAGAAAAATGCCTTAATAGCATAGGTCCAACAATTATAATTTTCCTAAAACTCCTATGAACATACAGAACAAAGATCCAATAAAAATAAGCTTGTATTTTTATAGTCTTGTTTTTGTACTGTTACTCCTCATGCAAACCGGGGTGGTCAAATATTATGGCTAAATGAATTGAGAGGAGCTAGAAATGGATTCTGGCTGTACAATGAAAGAACATTTCCAGGTAGAGAATTACAGCTGCAGATGACTTTTGTGCATTTCCAATTTCTGTATTACTCTAAATATTAAGATATCTTTTCGGAAGGGGGACAGAAATGTTTGCATGAAAAAATGGTCTAGTCATGTGTAAATTTTCTAAAAGAGTAATAATATTTTCATTTCAACATAATTGCACAATGGAAAGATTTTTTTAAATGTTTAAATCAGGAAAAGATAAACTTTCATTAGACATATATTCATAGAGGAACCATTTAGCAAAATAATTAGGAATTACTTTTGCTCATACAACTCAAAAACAATGGATTTTTCCCAGATAACTAAGATTAAGAACCTGAAAATAAGTGCAATATTCTGGATTTTGATCTTTAAGGCAATGCAGTTCATTCAAGTAACAATTATTTCTGAGGATATGGTATAGGCAAATGGATGAAGGAGATAAAAAGATACAAACTTCTACTTATATAATAATAGGGACATAATGCACAGCATGGTAACTATAGTTAATAATATTACATTGCATATTTTAAAATTGCTAAGATAGTAAACCTTAAAAGTTCTAATCACTAGAAAAAAAGATTTTGTAACTATATATGATAATGAAGGTTAACTAGACTTATTGTGGTGATCATTCTGCATATACCAAATATTGAGTAATTATCTTATACACCTGCAACTAATGTGTCAATTATACTTCAATAAAAACAAAAAACTAAAAATAAAAACAATTTCTGTTCCCTCTGCATTCTCATGACATCTGTTCAAATTTGTACCTAAACAGGAGAAACATTTTAGAAGACCTGAGTCAATTATCAATATTCAGACTGGAAGACTCTTTTCCAGATGTCTGTTTTTGTTTGGCATTACTTCCAGTAAGATTTAGGCATTTCTGGTGGAGGGTGTTGAATAGAGGAATGGGAGAGGAATTCAGTATCTCTGTGATAATCTCTGAAATGAGAAAACTCTGTGGATTTACTTAATAACTTAAAAAATACATATATATATACACATATGTATATATATATATATGAAAAATCTCAGAATGATTGAAGAGTGAGTTACATGACAAAAGGATACTTTTTCTAACCTGATTTAAAGGGGTGGGATGAACTGTAATCCATGAAACAGGCCAGTGCTCTGTGCGTGGGGTCCCCACAAGATCTGGGGAGACTCCGACCTGGGAGAGCCCAGGGATCTGCAGGGTTCGGAGACTCCAGGTGGGGCTCTGTGCCAGAAACAGAGATGCTTGGTCACAGGCTGGATGACCTCGGAGCACGGCCAGAGGCCAGAGAGATGGGAGTGATTGCATGTGATTTTCTCCAAGCGCAGCTGGAGGCCAGGGAGATGGGAGTGATTAAGCACTTTTCTCTGAAGGCGCACTGAAGAGTGGGACCCTGAGCTCTCAGCCCCTCCAGGCCAGAGATTGGGAGGCCACCATTTTCATTCCCGTCCTCCGGAACTCTATGGAAAGCATTCAGGGAACAAAAGCTCCCAAAAGTGAACCTGAGAGGATTACTTAGCCCGGCCCCTGGTAAGGGTGGTGCAATTCTGCCTGGGGAAGAGACACTTGAAAATCACTACAACAGGCCCCTCCCCCAGAAGATCAACAAGAAATCCAGCCAAGACTAAGTTCACTTACCAAGGAGAACAACAGAATTCCAGAGGAGGAGAAAGCAAAGCATGGAATTCATGGCTTTCTTCTCATGAATCTTTAGTCTTGCAAAGTTAATTATTTTTTTTAATTTTTTTTCTCTTCTGCTATTTTTTTATTTTTTTTAACTTTTACCCTTTCCTATTTCAACGTTTTTTGACTAGTTTATCTTAAACTTTCTTTTAAAAACTCTTTTTTGAAACTATCCTTCATTGTATCTAACTTTATTCTTTGTATACACATAGGGGTTTTTTTCCTTCTAAAAAATTTGGGGTACAACTTCTTCTAATAGATCAAAATACACCCTAAATCTAGCACTGGGCTTGATCTAGTCTCCAGCCTAAGCAAGTTCTCTCCACTTTCTTTTTTTTTTTTTTTTTATTCTCCCTACCTACTTACCTTATCAACTCCTTTCTTAGAAATTAAAAAAAAATTTTTTCATCTTTATAGTCATATTTCATCCCTTCATTGTGTTTACCCTTATAAATGTTTTTCATTCTTTAAAATTTTGGGAGGTAGTTTCTTCTAAGAGACCAAAATACTCCCAAAATTAAGTGGATGACCCTGTTCTAGTCACCAGTCTAATATATATATATATTTTTTTTCTTTTTCATATATTTTTGTGTTCTCTTTTTAAATTTTTTTTCTCTTTTCTGAACTTCTTTTTACCCCCTTTCTACCCGCCCCCCCACGATTTGGGGTCTCTTCTGATTTGGTTAAAGCACATTTTCCTGGGGTCTTTGCCACCCTTTTAGTATTTCATTTGCTCCTTCATATATTCTTATCTGGACAAAATGACAAGGAGGAAAAAAAAAAGAACAGGAGGCAGTACCGAAGGCTAGGGACCTAATCAATACAGACATTGGTGATATGTCAGATCTAGAATTCAGGATGACAATTCTCAAGGTTCTAGCCATGCTCAAAAAAGGCATGGAAGATATTAGAGAAACCCTGTCTGGAGAAATAAAAGCTCTTTCTGGAGAAATAAAAGAACTAAAATCTAACCAAGTTGAAATAAAAAAAGGAATTAATGAGGTGCAATCAAAAATGGAGGCCATTACTGCTAGGATAAATGAGGCAGAAGAAAGAATTAGTGATATAGAAGACCAAATGACAGAGAATAAAGAAGCTGAGCAAAAGAGAGACAAACAACTACTGGACCACGAGGGGAGAATTTGAGAGATAAGTGATAACATAAGACGAAATAACATTAGAATAATTGGGATTCCAGAAGAAGAAGTAGAGAGGGGAGCACAAGGTATATTGGAGAGAATTATTGTAGAGAATTTCCCTAATATAGCAAAGGGAACAAGCATCAAAATCCAGGAGGTGCAGAGAATGCCCCTCAAAATTAATAGGAATAGGTCTACACCCCATCATCTAATAGTAAAATTTACAAGTCTTAGCGACAAAGAGAAAATCCTGAAAGCAGCACGGGACAAGAAGTCTGTAACATACAATGGTAAAAATATTAGATTGGCAGCAGACTTATCCACAGAGACCTGGCAGGCCAGAAAGAACTGGCATGATATATTCAGGGCACTAAACGAGAAAAACATGAAGCCAACAATACTATATCCAGCTACGTTATAATTGAAAATAGAAGGAGAGATAAAAAGCTTCCAGGACAAACAAAAACAGAAAGAATATGTAAACAGCAAATCAGCTCTACAGGAAATATTGAAAGGGGTCCTTTAAGCAAAGAGAGACCCTAAAAGTATTAGATCAGAAAGGAACAGAGACAATATACAGTAACAATCACCTTACAGGCAATACAATGGCACTAAATTCATATCTCTCAATAGTTACCCTGAATGTAAATGGACTAAATGCCCCAATCAAAAGACACAGGGTTTCAGAATCGATAAAAAAACAAAACTCATCAATGTGCTGCCTACAAGAAACTCATTTTAGACCTGAAGACACCCCCAGATTGAAAGTGAGGGGGTGGAAAACAATTTACCATGCTAATGCACATCAGAAGAAAGCTGGGGTGGCAATCCTTCTATCAGATCAATTAGATTTTAAGCCAAAGTCTGTGATAAGAGATGAGGAAGGACACTATATCATACTCAAAGGGTCTGTCCAACAAGAAGATCTAACAATTTTAAATATCTATGCCCCTAACATGGGAGCAGCCGACTATATAAACCAATTAATAACAAAATCAAAGAAACACATTGACAAGAATACAATAATAGTTGGAGACTTTAACACACCCCTCACTGAAATGGACAGATCATCCAAGCAAAAGATCAACAAGGAAATAAAGGTCTTAAATGACACCCTGGACCAGATGGACATCACAGATATATTCAGAACATTCTAACCCAAAGCAACAGAATACACGTTCTTCTCTAGTGCCCATGGAACATTCTCCAGAATAGATCACATCCTGGGTCATAAATCAGGTCTCAACAGGTATCAAAAGATTGGGATCATTCCCTGCATATTTTCAGACCACAATGTTCTGAAGCTAGAACTCAATCACAAGAGGAAATTTGGAAAGAGCACAAATACATGGAGACTCAACAGCATCCTTCTAAAAAATGAATAGGTCAACCAGGAAATTAAAGAAGAATTGAAAAAAACCATGGAAACAAATGATAATGAAAACACAATGGCCCAAAATCTGTGGGACACAGCAAAGGCAGTCCTGAGAGGAAAATATATAGTGATACAAGCCTATCTCAAGAAACAGGAAAGGTCTCAAATACCCAACCTAACCCTGCACCTTAAGGAACTCGAGAGAGAACAACAAAGAAAGCCTAAACCCAGCAGGAGAAGAGAAATAATAAAGATCAAAGCAGAAATCAATGAAATAGAAACCAAAAAAACAATAGAACAAATCAACAAAACTAGGAGCTGGTTCTTTGAAAGAATTAATAAGATTGATAAACCCCTGGCCAGACTTATCCAAAAGAAAAGAGAAAGGACCCAAATAAATAAAATCATGAATGAAAGAGGAGAGATCACAACCAACACCAAAGAAATACAAACAATCATAAGAACATAATATGAGCAACTCTATGCCAACAAATTTGACAATCAGGAAGAAATGGATGCTTTCCTAGAGACATATAAACTGCCAAAACTGAACCAGGAAAAATAGAAAACCTGAATAAGCCCATAACCAGTAAGGAGATTGAAACAGTCATCAAAAATCTCCAAACAAACAAAAGCCCAGGGCCAGATGGCTTCCCAGGGGAATTACACCACACATTTAAAGAAGAATTAATTCCTATTCTCCTGAAACTGTTCCAAAGAATAGAAATGGAAGGAAAACTTCCAAACTCATTTTATGAGGCCAGCATCACCTTGATCCCCAAACCAGACAAGGATCCCATCAAAAAAGAGAATTACAGATCAATATCCTTGATGAACACAGATGAGAAAATTCTCACCAAAATACTAGCATAGGATCCAACAGTACATTAAAAGGATTATTCACCATGACCAAGTGGGATTTATTCCAGAGCAGCAAGGTTGGTTCAACATCTGCAAATCAATCAATGTGATACAATACATTAACAAAAGAAAGAACAAGAACCATATGATACTCTCAATAGATGCTGAAAAAGCATTTGACAAAGTACAGCATCCCTTCCTAATTAAAACTCTTCAAAGTGTAGGGATAGAGGGCACATACCTCAATATTATCAAAGCCATCTATGAAAAACCCACGGCAAATATCATTCTCAATGGAGAAAAACTGAGAGCTTTTCCGCTAAGGTCAGGAACATGGCAGGGATGTCCACTATCACCACTGCTATTCAACATAGTACTAGAAGTCCTAGCCTCAGCAATCAGACAACAAAAAGAAATCAAAGTCATCCAAATCGGCAAAGAAGTCAAATTATCACTCTTTGCAGATGATATGATACTATATGTGGAAAACCCAAAAGGCTCCACTCCAAACCTGCTAGAGCTTGTACAGGAATTCAGTAAAGTGTCAGGATATAAAATCAATGCACAGAAATCAGTTGCATTTCTTTACACCAACAACAAGACAGAAGAAAGAGAAATTAAGGAGTCAATCCCATTCAAACTTGCACCCAAAACCATAGATACCTAGGAATAAACCTAACCAAAGAGGTAAAAAATCTATACTCAGAAAACTATAAAGTACTCATGAAAGAAATGGAGGAAGACACAAAGAAATGGAAAAATGTTCCATGCTCATGGATTGGAAGAATAAATATTGTGAAAATGTCTATGCTACCTAAAGCTATCTACACATTTAATGCAATGCCTATCAAAATCCCATCCAATTTTTTCAAAGAAATGGAACAAATAATCCTAAAATTTATATGGAACCAGAAAAGACCTCGAATAGCCAAAGGAATATTGAAAAAGAAAACCAAAGTTGGTGGCATCACAATTCC
>ML105402.1:0-33626 GCA_003697995.1 Taxidea taxus jeffersonii
TCTCTCTCTCTCTCTCTCTCTCTCTCTCTCTCTGCTCCTCCCTCCTGAGCACACGCTCTAGGAAAAAAAATAATAAAGAACAGTTATTTTAATCAGTTGTATGAAAAGTTTATCTTTCCTTTTTTGGTTGATGTTGGCTTTGTTTTGATTTTGTGTTTTTGGAGGAGGGGTTTTTTGGGTTTTTTTTAGAGAGAGTGTGTGCAAGGGCAAGCTGGAAGAAAGGGCAGAGGGAGACAAAGAATCTCAAACAGGCTCCACATTGAGCATGGAACTGATGCAGGGCTCCAACTCACAGCCCTGAGATGATGACCTGAGCTGAAACCAAGAGTGAGAGCCCAACCAGCTGAGCTACCCAGGCGCCCTGCTTTTATTTGTTTTTTTTTTTTAATTTCAGTATTTAGTCTAAATTTCAGGAGGTAGTGCTTTGGAGTATAATTTGGCTGGGGCAAAATATCAGGAAATATTGTGAGAACCTATGGGAACTATAAAAATATGCCCCCTCATATCTCCTACTTCAGGAGTGTGACAAGAAAAGATTGAGCTGTGGCCCTCAGGACCTACACCCAGTCCCACTTCCCACTGGCCACTCCTAAGTCATGACTCATGTAGCAGGCACGCTATGGCAAGCCCATTCTGTCAAGATGCAGGAATCCTCTGACAAGTGACTTTGGCTGAAGGACTCTCCATAGGCTGACAGAAACTTTCTTAGAACTGAGCTATACTCTGAGGCTCTTCCTACCATCCCTCCTTCCTTCCCTCTCTCTTTCACAGGGAAGAGCCATACCTACATCAAAGTCTTTTCTTAGACATATTAACCCCATCTCTTATAGTTTGGATTCTATATAAAGGACTATCAAAGAGGACCCAAACTAATACAAAACCCTTTACCATCCACTACACTGACTTGTGCCTCACAATACCAGAGGAAGGGTTCAAGGATGGCTATAGTAAACAAGAGACAGTCCCAAGTCAACATCCATATGAAAGCTAGAACAGAAAGCTAGTCATTTTTGTTCTCCTAAATTGGCTTTCTCCAAGTTTCCATTATTTTTTCTCTTAAGAGAGGAAAAGAGAGGAAACCAGAGTAGAGAGAGAGAAAGGAGGAAGAGAGAGAATGGAAGGAAAGGACAAAGGAAGGAAGGAAGGAAGAAAGAAGACCTCCTCCTAAGTAGAGATCCTATCCTATGTGTATTTGTTGAGTCTATACTCAATGAATGTTTCTTGAATTCAAGATGTCTCCCCTGTAAGAGATGAAGCCATTCAGAAGGCATTTGCACCTGCAGATTAGGCAGCCCAGCATAATCTTGCAGTTGCAAATTATGGTTTTAAACCCTACTTTGACTTTGGTGATGGGAGCATGTTTCATTCTGTCTTAGATGTTTAGGGACAATAAAGTAGTAATGTTCATTTAACAATCAGACCACATTGTCTTCTCACTTGCTCACCCGCTCTCTCTTCTGTTTACTCTCTGCTTCTCTCTCCATGTTTCAAACCAAAAGTTTTTATCACAAGACCAAAGACCCAGTGCAAGGATTTCATTACTCAAGAGTGCAAGGTCTTTCCACTGTATTTTGATAGAACTCATCCAAGTGTCTCTTTTTATTGAGGAAATAGATGTGGAGTTGATCCCTTCAACATCTGAGGGAAGCCAGTGAAATCAAACTCTATTCTTTGGTTATCTTCAAAGGAATCCACATGCACTCCTGCCTACTTGCATTTTTTTTAATTAACTTACTTACTTATACTATTGCTGAGACACCCATCTCTACTCTCTCTTCCCCTGAGTTCTGAACAAGCAGGGCGATTCAGATATAATTACACTTCGTCTTCCTCTCCACTTAGTCTTTTGGTTACTATAGGAAACATTTTCATTACATTTTCTTAAAAAATTAACTTTCTTTTTGATCGGAAAACTTCTGAGTTCCATTAAAATCACTCAGTCTCTGAATCACAGTCAGAATTTTAGAGCCAAAGTGGATTATAGAATTATCCAGTCCAACTCTTTAATGTTATATAGTAATTCATTCAGTTTTTCAGGAAATATATATTCAGCCTCTACTGCATGGCAGGGACTGGACTAGTTACTGAGGTCATATTCTTGGGGAAAAGGAAATAAATAAACAGTACTAAACAGTGAAAGTCAAGTGTAAAAGAAGCTCAGAATAAGGGAGAGAGCAGGGATAGCCAATATAGAAAAGAACACCTAGAAAAGTTCAGGTACTTGATGCTGGGTGTTTGTTCTTCCTATTCTGTGTCAGACTCTGCTCCAGATCCTTTATGTCTAAGAACATGCTTCACACAATCCTATGAGGTAGAAAATCTGCATCTGTATTTTAGAGATTAAAAATTGGAGGCAGGAAGAGGTTAAGTAACTTAACAGGTTAAGTACATCAGTAAATGGCAGAGCCAGGAGTACACCATCCAGTTCCCATCCTCTCAACTGCTGTGACTCCTGCCACTCTGACTTTGCCAAATTTCCCAGGCTAAACATTAACAAGCCAGTATTGAATCATGTTGCTCTTATTCCCAGACCAGCATTAAACTCTAGCTCCTAAGACCCCAGAGTAAGTGTCTATTTTTCTTAGTGGTCTGTCAGAGGCTGATGACTCTCAAGTAACTTCTTTAAAAAAGGTAAGACATTCCCCAGAATAGCAACTTTGGGGTCCTTGTTTAGAAGTGCCAAGGCTCAGGATAGGGGAATATAACAAATATAAGACTGAACTTCCATTAAACAAAAATGTACTGTGAGCAAAAGCCTGGTGTGTTTGGGTGAACAGTGAGTTTCTACCACATGCAAGGTATAATAATAATCAGGTTTTCAAAATACTCGGCCAGACTCCACTGGCCTCTCTAAGATAGAAATGCACAGACAGATAAAAGACTGTTCAGGTTTTATTTTAATCATTGCCTCCCTGTTTGTGGTCTCAGGGGCCTTAGTATTGAAAGCAAATGATATTTCTACCTCCTCCTTCCCAAGACAGGAATTTGCATTTTAATTTTGGAATGCTAAGGGAAAAATCAAATGAAATGCTTTATTTACTTTTTTTTGAGACTTTTTTTTCTTCTTTCCAGGAAAAAAGCCTATTGCTTACTGAGTTGTAGATTAAATACCATAAGTCCCAGGCAGAACTGGTTATGGGAGTTGTAGAAAATGTGTTTATACTTCACCCAGGAAGAAGGAGCCCAGTTTCAAGGGGCCAGCATAGAATAGATTTGTATCAGAGCATAGGAGTTAGTTACCTTGACCTGAACTTCAAATCAGGGAGTTTATACATAAATAAACAGGAAATATACTCTAGTAAAGATGTGCTTATATTTCTACTTTGGTAAGGAAAGTTATTGATGTACATTTTTTGTCATCTTATAAGCAATTCTATAGCTCTCTGAACTATGAAAATGACAGCAATGCTAGCACTGTATAATTCTTAGAGTTTTCTACCTAGCCTGGCCTCTGCTCACATAAGTAGAGTGGCCATACAATTTATCATCTGTACTAGACACTTAGAAAGCAAAGGTGAGTGTTACCACTAATTACATTGGGACAGTGTATGGACCAGGACTTTACCAGCCCACTAGCATGAATAATCAGCCTAATGAGGAGCAAAATTACCTTTTAAACAAAGAAACTGTAGCAGTATGGTGTCTGCAGACAGAACATGATGGTAAGTACAGAGCCATATAAGTGAAGGGTCAGTAAGAGAGTTTCCCACTTGAGACTATATTGAACACAGAAATTTAGAGCTGGAATTTAGATCTTGAGGCTCAGCTGTCAGCTGAGTGGCTAGGTTCCAATAGAAAGACCCAGTAGGGTCAGTGACTTCCCCTTCTAGTGTCAGTGGCCTTCCCACCCTGCCATGAAACATCCTCTACATTTTCTATCAACCCTGACAATAACACTTCTAGCTCTTCTTGCTGTATAACTAGTAGATAGTAACACAAGTGGGTAATAGCACCAATCATTTGAGCAGTGCCCTTGGAATTGAACAGACCTGGTCTCATTAGCCTATTCATTAATCATTTATCTGAAAAACTCATTATCACCTAGCAGTAAGCTGAGGTCTAAGAATAATGACACACAGGAGGACAGGTCAATTTTGATGTGTGGTGAAAAAGTCTTTAGGGAATCTGATACTATAAATAAAGGCAGGTGATAGAAAACATTCACCACCATGCCTGAGATAGCAGTGGTGGGCTATGTGAAGGTTCTCCATGTTGGAGAAGGGATGGCTGGAGTAACTAAGAAGGACATGAGAAGAGAAGAGAAAGGTTCAGAAGACAAAATTTGCATGCTATCTACCTTAGCAAAAGGATATGTTAAGGCTTCTTGAAAGTTAATTAAAAGTATGAACTCACACATAGAACAGGTGTGGGATGCCCAGAGCATCCAAGACTGTTTTCTCTGCTTTGATTATGAGTAGAAACTTAGGAATCAAAGAGCATGAATTAATTATCCTCTTGAAGGCAGGTTCCACTTCATGTCTCTAAATCTTTAGTATTTCCCCGCAAGTCAAGGTGAATTGGCAGGAAAAGAGAGATGAATTAATTCCAAGTACAGAATTCATTTTTTTCCTACCACTCATGAGTAGCACATTCTGTTTATACAATGAAGCCAGGAAAACTGGAATAGATGCCTCTTGCAAATCTAAGAGAAAAAATAATGAAATTCTGGCATTGTTTGTAACGAAGGAACAGCTCCTTCTGAGATGCCAGTTTATCTGTGGCATTATCTTTGCTGCATGAAACCAATGTTCAGATGAGGATGGAAAAATTGAAGCAGTCATTCAGAACTTTAGTCACAATATAATCTAGATCACCTTATTTCGTGTTGCATGTTTGAGAGTTTATAAATGGACAAATATTTCAGTTTTCACCGAGATGTTGAATGCCATAGAAGATTGATAGCTCTGCAATGAGACCATGAAGTATTTCTTAAGCCTTTTACATTAGATATTCCAGAGTACCACTTAAGAACTTCCCTTTTGGGGGGCAGTACTCAGTAAGTAGGCATTAAGTATTAGTCTGTTGCACCAGCCTTAACTAAGACATACATTTTGGGTACATATGTTTAGGACTAAGAAGAATTAGTACAGTGTTTTTCACACTCTGATATTTTCTATTTATTAATGCTGTTCTTGTCTATAAAATTGATCTCTTAACCTAATGTGTAATGACCCACTGCTTGAAACACGATGTTCTAGGAGGTTGTGAATTAGATACCTGAGATAGGGTTTGTGTTTTAATGCTGATTTTCCATGGACATTCTGCATATACTTTTTCGTATCAGTTATCTCTGCTGCAAACTAGGAAAACTAGAGCAGTATATAAACAATGCCAAAACTACAGCCTAGTAAATTCAATAAGAGAAGCCAAATTAATTTACACTGGAGAATTGGTTTCTATTTGTATGGACTTTTCAAATCTGTCAAAATTGTCAATGCTATAAACTTTTCTCTCTACATGTTGCTCTGAAATTAATAAAATGACTGAGAAGCCCTCCAAATCATTTTTTAAAGATGCAAGAAATGAAGTTGAATTAATTTTAAATTTGTGATTATTACTAAAGTTTTATTGTTAATTGTTTTATTATATTATTGCTAATGAAAAATCACCATTTCTTTGATTCATCTCCAAAAGTGTTTTACATTCAATCTATTTGATGATACTTTTTCCTACTTGAATTTGGATTGTCTGTATTAAGATCATTAATAAAGAACAAGGAGTGGGGTGCCTGGGTGGCTCAGTGGGTTAAAGCCTCTGCCTTCGGCTCAGGTCGTGGTCCCAGGGAGCCTGCTTCCCTTCCTCCTCTCTCTCTGCCTGCCTCTCTGCCTACCTGTGATCTCTGTCTGTCAAATAAATAAATAAAATCTTAAAAAAAAAATAACAAGGAGGCTGGTTATTCATATATCAATTTTAGTACCTTTCTAAGAAATTGGATTAAATTAAAAAATCCACTACTTGAGTTTTCAGTGTAAGATACATCACACAGGAATGGCTCACCCAATGAAATATATCTGTTGAGCCACTGTTCATCATAAGGCTAACCACGTAGACACACATACTTATTCACTCACATTTTTATTGAGCACTTATGAATTGATAGATGCTAGAGTAGGCAATGAGGGCTGAATTAAGGCCTTTATAGGCCCTAAGCACTGAAAAGATTATTCCACATCCACCTCCTTGTGAGGCAGACTCCAAAGATAATTTAAAATAAAAATAATACAAAATATAAAATGTATAGAGAAATTATCAGAATTCTTTATCCTGCACTGCTTTGATAATCCAACATGACTTCTTTGATAGTTTTTGGAAATATCTTTCAGGATCTTTTTTTTTTTCATTTTTTGATCCTTGTGTTTTTCTTATTTCTTATACATATGCTTAGTCTGCCTATTGGGTATCCATCCTAGACACTGTAACTTCAGAGACAGAAGACCTTCTTTTTGTCTTCAGTGAAACTGTAGTCCAGTGAAAAACACTTACAATGCAATAGGACTTAAATCATCATCCACCTGCCAAGAAAGCCTAACTAATGTAACTTCCGTGATAGGTGCATCTTAAATGCCTGTCTGTTCTACACCCTAATTCTGACAGCAAAAATTAGCCAGTATATACCTGGTCTAGGCGTCTATAGCAGAACCTGGGTTTGGTTGGGTTTGTTCAACTTGGAGCTCTGGTAAGTACTAATAGGATATTAAAATGTGTAATTTCTGTAATTTATTGTATTTAGTTATGCACTTAGTCATAGTGAACAAGGTGCTTAAAATTTACAATTGATTTAGGGGTGCCTGGGTGGCTCAGTTAGTTAAGCATCCTACTCTTGGTTTTGGCTCAGATCATGATCTCAGGGTCCTGGGATGGAGCAATACGTGGAGCCCCATGTGGAGCCCTGAGTTGGACTCCGTGCTCAGTGTAGAGTCTGCTTGAGGTTCTCTCCCTCTCCTTCTGCCCCTCCCCCCACTCATACTCTCTCACTCTCACTCTTTCTCTCAAATAAATAAATAAATAAATAAATTCTGTTTTAAAATTTATAGTTTATTCAGATTAGCTACAATTTTTCTTAAGGAATTGGCTTGTTAACCTTTCTCCTTTGAGATACCAAAATGTTGTTGAGGGCAAGAGTTATGCCTTATTCTTCTTTGTAAGAACAGAGGCTCAGAGTGTTTGGCACAAAGCAAGTGGGCAATATGTTGTTAGACTGATGGAAGCTAAGGAGATTTATTTATTGAAATATACCCTGAAAACACCTGCTGACAGGCTTCCTCCTATTCAGGGTGACCTAGCAGCACTTTTCCCCTCACTAGGCTCTTCTGCCTCTTGTGTTTGTGTTCAGATAGTGCCCCTTAACCTATCATATTTTCCTGAAATAATAACGTCCTGACTGTACAAATTGAAAGTGGATCCCCATATAGAAAACGTGGATGTCAAAACATGTCCTGGGTTAGTCATCTCTTTTACACCTACCACCATGCATGGTATCCATTCTAAGATGGGGAGTTGTCCCTTACCATGAAATATAGAGGCTCAGGACTCTGTCTCCATCCTGAGGAGCTGTATACTAGGAAGCAGTGTTGGATGATGGTTCTGAGAATCACATGCTGTAAGGTGAAGTGAGGGAGAGTGGAGAGGATAGTGGTAGCAATCAAGGAGGCAACCTCTTGGCAACAAGTCTCAAGTCAGGATGAACTTGTGGTATAAAATTACTAAAAGCCTTCTTGAGGGGATAGGAGAGTAAGATAGAGTTTAAAAATGCATAAAGATTGAAGGCCTGGAAAGCAGGCAGGGGGTTATTTCCATCGTATAATAGCAAAGTAGGAAAGGTCAAAACTGCGGAATTTAACAGAAAGGACATAGAAATATTCCATTGAAATTTGTTCACAGCTTTATTGAGATAAAAGTGACATATAAACTTCACATATTGAAAGTGTACAATTCAATAAGTTTTTACCTATATAGTGAGACCATTGCCATCATCAAGATAATGAACATATCCATCACTCCCAAAAGTTTCCTTGTGCCATTTGAAATCACTCCTTTCCACCTTTCCCGACACCCCCAGGGAAACACTGATCTACTTTCTCTCATGATGATCCATTTTAAATTAATATATATTTTTTTTATTTTTGATGTGCATTGGTGGCTCAGTCATTAAACATCTGCCTTCGGCTCAAGTGGTCCTGGAATGAGCCCCACATTGGGTTTCCTGCTCAGTGGGAAGCCTGCACCTCCCTTTCCTGCTCCCCATGCTTGTGCACTCTCTTGCTTTCTCTCTCTCTGTCAAATAAATAAAATCTTTAATATATATATATACATACATATGTATATATATATATAGTACTATGTTATGTTATTCACCATACAGTACATCATTAATTTTTTTAATATTTTATTTATTCATTTAACAGAGAGAGAGAGAGAGATCACAAGCAGGCAGACAGAAAGACAGAGAGAGAGGGGGAAGCAGGCTCCCTGCTGAGCTGAGAGCCCAATGCGGGGCTCAATCCCAGGACCCTGAGATCATGACCCCAGCCGAAGGCAGAGGCTTAACCCACTGAGCCACCCAGGCACCCCCATCATTAATTTTTGATGTAGAGTTCCATGATTCATTGTTTGTGTGTAATACCTAGTGCTCCGTGCAATCCATGCCCTCCTTAATACTCATCACCAGGCTCACCCAAATTAATATCTTTATATGGTATGAGGTAAGGACAGAGGTTAGTCTGTTGGTCAGTCAGTTGGTCGGTCAGTTGAATTTTAAACATGTCTATCCAACACCATTCATTGAAAAGATTATTTTCCTCCACGAATTGCCTCAACAATTTGCTATTAATTAGTCATATATGTGCGGGTTTATTTCTGAATTCTCTATTCTGTTCCACTGATCTATTTTTAGGCCAGTAACAGTGTCTTCAGTAACTCTAGCATTGTCATAAAATCTAGTAGTATAAAGTCCCCAACTTTGTTCTTTTCAAAGTTGCATGATTATACTAAGTACTTTGTATTTCCATATAAATTTTGAAACAGATTCTCAATTTATACAAATAAGCTTACTGGGGATTTAACTGAGATTGTTTTGAAGGCATGTCAATTAGAGGGTAAATAAACATTATAACAGTATCAACTTTCTCAATACATGAACATACTTCCCCAATCAGAAATGTATTGCGGATTTCAGTGTACAGATCTTGCATATTTTTTGTCAAATTTATCCTTTGATGTTTTTTATGCTATGATATTAGAAATGGTATTTTTATTTCAATGTCTGATTGTATGTTGCTAGTATACAGAAATAAAATTGATTTTTGGGCATTGACACTGTATCAAGTAATCCTGCTAAACATACTTAATAGTTTAAAGTTAATTTATATATCCTATTCCATAGGATTTTCTATATAGATAATCATGTCATCTGCAAACAAAGTTTTATTTCTTCTCCAATTTGAATGACTTATTTTTCCTGCTTTATTGAATGGCTTGATACTCCAATTCAGTGTTGAATAGAAGTGGTAAAGTGAACCTAAGATCATTTACCATTAAGTGTAATATTAGCTGTAGATTGTTCATAGATGCACTTTGTCAAATTTCAATAGGAATCTATTGCAGTAACAATGCTGAGATTTTTATCACGAATAGATATGGGGTGTTAATCTAATGCTTTTTCTGTACTTATTAAGAAGATCATATGGTCTTTTTTAATTCGGCGAATTAGAGAGATTGATTTTCAAGTATTAAATGAACCTTGCATTTCAAGGATAAATTCCATTACTTCTGAGATACTATCTTTTTATGTATTGCTGGATTTAATTTGCTAAGTTTTGTTAAGAATTTTTGTGTCTATGTTCATGAGGGATATTGGTCTTAGTTTTCTTTTCTTATAATGTCTTTGGTTTTGCCATAAAGGCAATGATGGCTTCACAGAATGAGCTGGGAAGTTCCTCCTTCTTCATTTTTCTGGAAGACAATTGCTATCATATATTTACTAGATGTTTGGTAGAATTTTCCAGTAAAGCCATCTGGACCTGGAGTTTTTTTTTCTTTGTGGGAAAGTTTTTAATTGTAAACTAAATTTATTTAATGGAAGAGGCTATTGAAGTTATGTATTTCTTCCTGATTGAACCCTAGTAGTTTGTGTCTTTAAAAGAACATTTTTCATTTCATCTAAGTTGTCATATCATTGGCATAGAGTTATCCATGCTAATCTCTCATTATTAAGTCCTTTGTATGACTTGAAGTGATGTCATCTCTTTCATACTTAATATTGGTAATTTGTATTCTTTCTTCTTTCCTCTTATCAATCTAGATAGAGGTTTACAATTTTTATTAATCATCACAAGAAACAAGCTGTGGATTTCATTTATTTTTTAATTTCATTGATTTCTGTGCTTACATGTATTTCCTTTCTTCCATTGATTTTGAATTTAATTTGCTCTTTTTCTGGTCCCGTAAGGTGCAAGTAGAGATCATTCCTTTTGAGACATTTCTGCTTTTTTACTGCAGGTATTTTAGTGCTATCAACTGTCCTCTAAATACTCATTTACCTCCATAAATTTTGGTATGTCCTATTTTCATTTTGATTCAGTTCAAAATAACTTTCTAATTTTACTTTTAATTTGTTATTTGACCCATAGGTTATTTAGAAGGATGTTATAGTTTCCAATTATTAGGGAATTTTCAGGTCTCTTTCTATTATTGACCTCTAATTCCTTTTATTCAAAGAATATACCTTCTATGTTGGACTGAATCCTTTTTTTTTTTTTTAAGATTTTATTTATTTATTTGTTAGAGAGAGAGAGAGAGAGCACAGGCAGACAGAGAGGCAGGCAGAGGCAGAGGGAGAAGCAGGCTTCCCGCCAAGCAAGGAGCCTGATGTGGGACTCGATCCCAGGACGTTGGGATCATGACCTGAGCCGAAGGCAGCCGCCCAACCAACTGAGCCACCCAGGCGTCCCAGGACTGAATCCTTTTAAATTTTTTAAGAGTCATTTTATGTCCCAGAATATGGTTATCTCAATAACGTTCTAGATATACTTGAAAAAAATGTTTATTCTTTTATTGTTGTGTGGATTATTCTACAAATGCCAGTTAGGGCAAGTGGCTTGATATTAACTCTTCTGTATCCTAACTAGTGTCTGCCTACTTGATGTGTCTATTATGAGAGGAAGTACTGAAATCTTTACTATAATTACTGATTTATCTATTTCTCCTTCAGTTCTATCAGTTTTTGCTTCATGTATTTTAAAGGTCTGTTATTAACTGTATAGAGTTTTAAAATTGTTGTGTGTGCTCTTGATGAATTGATCACTTTTTAGCAGCTTAATTAGGATATAATTAATATACCACAGATGTCACACTATTATATTGTACAGTTCAGTGGTTTTTAGTAGGTTTTAGATGGTTTTATAACCATCCTTACAGTCTAATTTCAGAACATTTTCCTGCTTCAACAATAGACCACTATCCATTAGCAATAATTCCCTACTTTCTGTCTCTATTGATTAGCCTATTTTGAACATTTCCTATAAATGGATCATGTGGAATGTGGTCTTTTGTTACTCATTTTTTTTCCACTTAGCATAATACTTTTATCTTCATCCATGCTGTGGAATGTATCCAAACTTAATTTTTTTATACTGGTAAATAATATTCCATGGATGTACTACATTTTGTTTATCCATCCATCAGCTAATGAATGTTTAAATTGTTTGTACTTTTTTGCTTAGTATTGATAATTCTACTATAAACATTCATGTGCAAGTTTTTGTGTGAATATGTATGTGTGTGTATGTAGAAATAAAATTGCCAGTTAACATTTTGAGGAACTTCCAGATGTTTTCCAGTGTAACTGCACCATTTTACAACCACCAGCAACATATGAAGATTCCACTTTCTATACATTCTCATCAACACTTGTCATTGCCTTTCTTAAAAATTTTAGTGAAAGGTTTGAAAAGGTATTGCATTATGGTTTTGATTTGCATTTCCCTGATTACTAATGATGTTGAACATCTTTTCATGTGTGTATTGGATATTTGTATTCTTTTCAGGAAATATGTTCAAATTCTTTTTAATTTGATTATTAGTCTTATTGCTTATAAATAAGAGTTCTTTATTATAGATACAAGTTCTTTAACAGATATATGATTTCATAATATTTCTTCTCATTCTGTGGGTTGTCTTTCCACTTTCTCAGTGGTATCCTTTGAAGCACAAAAGTTTATAATTCTGCTGAAACCCAATTTATATAGTTTTTGTTGCTTGTGCTTTTGGTGTCAAATTTAAGTAACCATTGCTTAATCCAAGGTTCCAAAAATTAACTTTAATGTTTTATCCTAAAACAAAGAATATCTTTAAGATACGCTTTAGGATAAAAGATAGCTCTTCCACTTAGGTCTAGTGTCCATTTTGAGTTAAATTTGGTATAGTGTATGGAGAGGGATTCCATTTTATTGTTACACATGTGGATATCCAGTTTTCCCAGCACCATTTCTTCAAAAATTGTTTCTCTCCATGGGCTTTTCTTGGCAATATGTCTATCTTTATGCCATGACCACATTGTCTTGATTAGTGTAACTTTATATTAAGTTTAAAAATTGGGAACTATGAGTCTTCTCTAACACTGTGTTAAAATTTCTTAGCTATTGTTGGACCTTTGAATTTCTTCTGTAAAAATGCTTAGCTGTTCTAGGACCTTTGAATTTCCATATGATTTTTAGAATCATCTTGCCAACTCCTGCAAAAAAACAAAAACAAAAAAAGTGGGATTTTGATAGGCATTATATTCAATATGTAAACATATAGGCCAATTGGGGGAATATTGCCGTCTTAACAATATTACGTTCTCCGCTGCAACAACATGGGATTTCTTTCCATTTGCTTAGATTTTCTTTCATTTCAAAAATGTTTTGTACTTGTCAGTGTACAACTCTTTTACTTCTTTTGTTGAACTTATTCCCTCAGTACATTTTAATACCATGATAAATGAAATGGTTTCAGAATTTCATTTTCAAGTTGTTCATTTTTAGTGTATAGAAATAGATTTTTGTTTATTGACTTTGCACACTACAAGTGTGGTAAACTCATTTGTTACTTTTTAGTATTTCTTTTTACTTAGGGTTTTCTATATGCGAGATTATGTAACCTGTATATAGAGATTGTTTTACTTCTTATTTTCAATGTGGGTGATTGTATCCCATTTGCGAGATTATGTAACCTGCATATAGAGATTGTTTTACTTCTTATTTTCAATGTGGGTGATTGTATCCCATTTTCTACACTGGTTTCCATGGCTAGAACTTCCCGTGCACTGTTGAATAGAAGTGTCACCAGCAAAATTCCTTCTTTTTTCTGACCTAAGAGGAAAACATTCAGTATTTCATCAGTAAGTATGATATTAACTGTAGGTTTTTTATAGATGCCTTTTATCAGGTTGAGAAAATTCTCTTCTATTCCTAGTTTGATAAATGTTTTGTAGTGAAAGGAAATTGTATTTTGTTTCTGTATCTATTAGGATGTTCATGTGATTTTATACTTTATTCTATTAAAAAGTTGTATTACATAACTTGGCTATTGTGGCCATCAAAAGAAATGAAATCTTACCATTTGCGATGACATGGATGGAACTAGAGCGTATTATGCTTAGCGAAATAAGTCAACTGGAGAAAGACAACTACCACATGATCTCCCTGATATGAGGAAGTGGAGATGCAACCGGGGGTGGGAGTTAAGGTGGTAGGAAAAGTAAAAATGAAAGAAGATGGGATCGGGAGGGAGAAAAACCAAAAGAGACTCTTAATGTCATAAAACAAACTGAGGGGGGTGGGGGGAAGAGGGGTTGGGTGAGGGTGGTGGGGTTACATCATATGTTTAAATAAAGCTTAAATAAAGTAAAAAAAAAAAAAGTTGTATTACATTGGTTGATTTTCAGATGTTAAATCAATCTTGCATTCTTGGGCTCAGACCCACTTGGTCATGGTCAGTAATTCTTTTTATATGCTGTTGGATCTGGTCTGTTAGTATTTTGTTGAGGACTATAGCCATAGGGATATTGATATATAGTTTTACTTACTCTTGATGTCTTTGTCTGGTTTTGCTATCAGAAAATACTCACCTCTTATATTTGGGGAAAATTTATGAAAGATTCATAGTAAATGAATCTTTTTTAAAGGTTTGGCAGAATTCAGTATTGAAATCATTTGGTGAAAAGTAAAGAACTCACTCAATCTTTCATTGTTGTAGTTCTATTCAGACTTTCTGCTTTTTCTTGAGTCAGTTTCTGAGATTTTTTTTAATGTGTTTTTTTATCTAGATTATCTACTTTGTTCACAAACAGTTATTCATAACATTTTCTTACATTTGTTTTTATTTCTCTATGGTTAGTAGTGATGACTCTTATTTCTGAAGTTATTAATTAAAGTCTTCTCTTTCTTGTGGAAAGCCTAGTTAGAGATTTGTCCATTTTGTTGATATTTTCAAAGAACCAACTTTTCTTTTTATTGATTTTTGCTGTTGTTGCTTTTCTATTCTGTATTTTACTTTTGTTCTAATCTTTTTATTACCCCGGTTTGGATTTTTTTTTTTTTTACGTTTCCTAGGGCAGAAGGCTAAGTTATTTATTTGGGATCATTTGTTTTTAATGCAGACATTTACAGCTATAAATTTCCTTCTGAGCATGCTTTAACCTCATATCTTATGTTCTGTTATGTTCTGTTTTCATTCACCTCAAAGCATTTTCCAATTTTCCATGTGGTTTTTTCCTTGACACATTTGTTATCTAGTAATGTGTTGATTTCCCAAATTTCTTTGATATTTATTTCTAATTTAATTTTGTATGTCCAGAGAACATATTTTGCATGATTTCAATCCATTTAAATTTATTGAGACTTGCTTTCTAACCTGATATATGGTCTATTCTGGCAAATACTCCATGTATACTTGAGGAAAATCTATGTTTTTCTGTAACTGCATAGAGCATTCTATAGAGCCAGTTGGCTTGGATTGTTGTTCAAATCTTCCATCTTCTGGTTGATCTTCTGCCTAATTATTCTATTAATGAAAGTGATATATTAAAGGCTCCAACTATTTTGTAGAATTACATATTTTTCCTCTGAATTCTTTTAGTTTTTGCTTTGTACATTTTGTGGCTCTATTGATAGGTCAGTATATATTTATAATTATTATACCTTCATGACATATTGACATTTTATCATTATTAAATGTCCTTCTTTACCTCTAATAACTATTTTGGTCTTAAAGTCTATTTTGTTTATATTAGGTTAGCCACTCCAGATCTTTTTTGGTCATGGTTTGCATGGTTTATCTTTATCCATTCTTTTACTTTCCACATTTTTGTGATTTTGAATCTAACATATGTCTCTTGTAATACCTACATAGTTGGATTGAGTGCTTTTATCCACTGTGCCAATTTTTGCCTTTTGATTAGAGTATGTGATCCATTTATACTTAATTTGATAACTGATCAGGTTTTTTAAATCTGCCATTTTGCTATTGTTTCCTATATGTCTTATGGATTTTTTTTTGTTTTTCCATTTCTCCATTATTGATTTCTTTTGTATTAAGTATATATTTTCTAGTGTACCATTTTAATTTACTTATTGTTTCTTTTGCTATATTTTAAGCTATTTTATAAGTGGTTTCCCAGGAGATTAAAATTAACATCTTAATTTAAAGTAATCTATTTCAAATTAATAATAAATTACTCTCAAAAGTATATAAAATTTTGCTCTAATAGACCTTTGGTATCTCCTCTCTTCTCTGTGCTATTATTGTCAGTCAAATGAAAATGTTATAAGTTCATCAATGCAGGGCTTTTTGTTTTGTTTTGTTTTGTTTTTAGAGAGAGAGCAACAGGGGAGGGACAGAAGGAGAGGGAAAGGGAAACAGAGAATCTGAAGCAGGCTCCCCATGGAGTGCAGAGCCCAACCCTAGGCTCAGTCCCACAACCCTGAGATCATGATCTGAGCCGAAATCAAGAGTCATATGCTCAACAAATTGAGCCACCCAAGAGCCTCCATCAACACAGGATTTTGTTTTGTTTTGTTTTGATTTCCTAATCTTTTGTTTTGTTTCTAAAGATTTTATTTATTTATTTGACAGAGAGGAGAGAACACAAGTAGGCAGAGAGGCAGGCAGAGAGAGAGGGGGAAGCAGGCTTCTTGCTGAGCAGAGAGCCCCATGCAGGGCTTGATCCCAGGACTCTAAGACCATGACCTGAGCTGAAGGCAGAGGCTTAACCCTCTGAGCCACCCAGGCACCCCAATACAGGTTTTTTTTAACTATTGCTTTATGCAGTTGTATTTTTAAATCATTGAAGAAAAGAATTATAAACAAAAGTACATTCACACTGTTTCTTATATTTACCTATGTAGTTACCTTTATTTGTGCTCTTTTTTTTTCATATGCATTTGATTCACTGTCTGGTATTCTTTCATTTAAGACTCAAAGACTAGTTCTCCTTATAGGACAGGTCTTCTAGTGATAAATTATATCAGTTTTGATTATCTGCAAGTGTCAATTTCTCCTTCATATTTGAGGGATAGTTTATTGAATATAGAATTCTTTGTTGACTTTGTTGACCATCTTTTTCTTTTTACCACTTTCAACATATTACCCACTGTCTTCTGGACTCCATGATCTCTGGTTAGAAATCAGCTATTAATCTTATTAAAAAGTGAACATAATGAGCTGTTTTTCTCTGCTGCTTTCAAGATATCTCTCTATCTTTACCTTTTGGTAGTTTTATTCGAAGATATCTAGGTGTGGATCTCATTGAATTTACCCTACTTAAAGTTCCTTAAGTTTCTTGAATCTGTAAATTAATTGGGTCTTTAAAATCATCCTGATCTTGGACTTCCAGCCTCCAGAAATATGAGAAATAAAGTCCCATTGTCTAAGTCATCCAGTCTTTAGCATCTTGTTATAAAAAAACCCTGAAATGAATAAGACAGTTTGCTTCTACACAGTAGAAGGGGAAGCTGACTAGCCATTAGTCAATTATAACATCCTTACTGTTAACCAGCCATGTGCTGATATGGAATTCATAAAACCATATATACAAAATAGAGCTTTGCTTAAGAATTCCAACCCTCTGTTATGTCCACAGTAAAGAGGGGCTTATAGTGTCTTCTCTTTCCTGTTCACTTTCCACCTCCACCATGCCCCCTACCAACAGCTGCAGTGGTCTTGTTCCTTTAGTTTCTATTTCCAAGTCTACCCTCTTCCATGTTTTTGTTCCTTTCCTAATCATTAGAAGATTTTTAAGGGAAATCCTTCTTTAGACCTTCTTTTCTCTTTTTCACCTCTGCTACTCTCAGCCTCTGCTGTGGATTATATGTGATTCATTAGTAAGCAAATATGGTATTGCCTCATACCCCATAGGAAAGTGGATATATACCACTTCCCAGAAAAGGGGTGGAAAATAGTGGGGTATGTGAGGTAGAAGGGGTGGGGGAAGCCATTCCTGCCACAACCATTTTACAGACTGCCATGGAGAAATAAATTCCACAGAGAGAGAAGGACTCTTAGTATCTGCAGAAGGTCCCACTTGAGTCTTCTGCATAATATCAGTGAGCATGTGTGTGTGAGAAAACTGTACGAAGTCAAGGAAAAGGACTACCTGAAATGAGCAGTGGAAAAAGATCTCCCAAACTCCCAGAAATCAAGTCAAGGAAAATAAAGTATAATATTTGATATAGTCAGGACTAAATCTAGTTTTCTTGGCTCCAGCATTTATTCTGGTTATCTTTCCTTTACCATATGGTTTGGGAAATTTTTCTTCTACACAACGTAGATTATTTTTATAAATGCCCCCACTTGCAACCTGTACCCTGTACACTTCTAGTCCTTTTTGAAAAGAAAATATTCAAATGCCTAGGTTTTTTGCTGTTATTGTTAATCATTGGGTTTTTATATTTAAAAATAAACATCTCAGCTCCGCCATTGGTATCTGGTTGGTTTGTTGTTGGTTTTTTGTTTGTTTGTTTGTTTGTTTCAGAGCTATCCATTTCTTTTATGTCCTGGTAGGCCATTGCCCAGTAGGGCTGCTTTTGAGATGATAAGACATATTTTGAATTTTCCAAGGACTCACGTGTTAATATGTGGAATTTTTTTGGAAGATATCTTACCACCTCCTCTTTTCTTAGAACAAACAGTTCAAAATTATCTGTTACTCTGTACTATCATATGAACTTCAACAAATACAAACATATTCCATTTATGCAAAGACTCCATTCAACATGTTCTTTTTGCATTTTTTCATCATGGGGAATTTTTCCCCCTGACAGTTTCTAAGATATGAGGGACACTTAGTTCCTTGCTCAAAAAACAAATAAAAGAAAATCATATTTTAGAAGCAATAATCTTTAGTTCAGAGAGTGACCACTAGGACTCTGGTTACTTTATTTTTAAAAGGGCTCAGAAAACAAAGGACTACAAGTATGTGAAACCTTCCTAAGCCTGAATGGAGCTTTTTTTTTTTTTTAACTCTAAAATTTAGGATATTTTACATTACTCTTTTTCCTTAGTTTCCAGAATCCCATTCTCTCCCTTTTTCCTGAATGTGGCTATCTTTTATCTCTCTGATAACAGCACTTCATTCAGGAACAGGCTTCATAGCAAGAATCTGCCTGGTCTTTCTGTAAAACCTAGAGACAGGATTTAAGACAATTTGTTCAGAATTTTTTGCAGCCATCAAATTGGAAAGAAATAAAAATATCAATTAACCCACAGATTCCTCTGAGAAGTAACCAAGAAGAAAGTTTTTAAAAGCGCTTATTATATACCTGAAATTATTACACTAGTATGTTAACTAATTGGAATTTAAAATAAAACTTTAAAAAATAAAAAAACAAGCACTTTATAAATACTATTCCAAAATGTAAAACACTTTTCCTTGAACTTTAGATAAATGTAAACATGTCTTATTCCTACCCAACAAACCCTGTCCCATCCCCAAAATGCCCCCATTCTATTCTAAGCAATCAGAGCATTGGGAATTTTTTTTCCTGCTTATCTTTGTATTTCTGCAGCAGAAAAGTGTTAGGAAAGATTCAGTAGAGGCTTTTAAGTTGAGTTAATGAAACAGAACTCACTTTATGGACCAGTGGATCTGCCTTTGCTAAGAAAAAGAAACTTTGAGGAAGATTGGAAGTTTTTTATGTTTATCTGGGAAAAGAGAGATGTTTCTTTTACTGTGCCTGATCATTCTCATTTATAACAGAAGTCCTATGACGTATGATTTGTGAGTCACTCTGACCCATAAAGCATCCTTCACTGGGGCACCTGGGTGGCTCAGTCGTTAAGCGTCTGCCTTCGGCTCAGGTCATGATCTCGGGGTCCTGGAATCAAGTCCCACATTGGGTTCCCTGCTCAGAGAGAGAGGCCTGCTTCTCTCCCTCCCACTCCCCCTGCTTGTGCTCCCTCTCTCTCTGTCTCTCTTCTCTGTCAAATAAATACATTAAATCTTTTAAAAAAATCCTTCACTGATGCATGAGAAACTACTTAAAATTTTCTTTTCTTTCTTTCTTTCATATTGAAAAAGAATGTCTGAAAAAATAAAACCTACACTTCCATATTTAGTGGTAAGAAACTAGATGCTTTCCTACTAAGATCAGGCACAAAGGTAACAATGTATACTCTCACTACTTATATTCAACATTATACTGAAAGCCCTACCTGATATAGTAAGTCAAGAAAGAAAACAAAAAAGCATGCGCCTGGTGGCTTAGTCAATTAAACCTCTGCCTCCAGCTTGAGTCATGATCCCAAAGTCCTGAGATTGAGTCCCCACATCCGGCTCCTTGCTCAGCAGGGAGCCTGCTTCTCCCTCTGCCTGCTCTGCCTGCATATCCCCAATATGGGGGGAGGAAACAAATAAAACTGTCTTTGTTCACAAATGACACAATTATCCATGTAGAAAATTCCAAAGAATAAACAAAAAATCCCTGGAACTAATAAATAATTATAAAAAGATTATAGGATAGCAGTTCAATATACAAAACCCAATTGCTTTCCTATATACTAGCAATGAACAATTTGGAATTTGAAATATAAACAATATTATTTACATTAACACCCCCCAAAATTAAATGCTTAGGTATAAGTCTAACAAAATATGTACAAGATCTATATGAGGAAAAATACAAAAACAATAAAAGAAATCAGAGATCTAAATAAATGGAGAGATTCCATATTCATAGATAGAAAGACTTGGTATTATTAAGATATCAGTTCTTCCCAACTTGACATGTAGATTAAAGACAATCTCAATCAAAATCCCAACAGGTTATTTTGTGGATATGGACTGATTCAAAAGTTTATATGGAAAGGCAAAGATCCAAAATAGTCAACACCATATTGAAGAGCAAAGTCAAGGAACTGATACTACCCAAATTCAAGAGTTATGTAAAGCTACGATAATCAAGATATTGTGGTATTGTCAAAAGAATAAACAAATGGAACATGCAACAGAACAGAGACCCCAGGGAGCACCTGGGTGGCTGAGTTAGTTGAGCATCCAAATCTTGGTTTGGCTCAGGTCCAGGTAGTGATCTCAGGGGTTGCTGGATGGGTCCTGCATTGGGTCCCATGCTCAGCAGGGAGCTTGCTTAAGGATTCTCTCCCACTGCCCCTCCCCCCATTTGTGCGCATGCTATTTCTCTCTCTCTGTCAAATAAATAAATCTTAAAAAAAAAAGAAAGAAAAAGAACAGAGGGCCCAGAAATAGACCTATACACTACAGTAAATTGATCTCTGACAAAAGAACAAAGACAATTCAGTAGCAAAAAGATGGTTGCTTCAAAAATGATGTAAGAATGACTGGACATCCACATTCAATAAAAAGAATCTAGATACAATTTTACATCCTTCTCGAAAATTAACTCAAAATGGATCATGGCCCTAAATGCAATGTGAAAAACTATAACACAAGATAACACAAGAGAAAATCCGTAACTTTAGGTTTATCAATCACTTCTTGTGTACAACACCAAAAGCAGCATCCATAAAAGAAAAAATTGATAAGTGCAATCTCATTAAAATTAAATTTCTGCTCTGCAAAAGACTGTTAAGAGAAATGAGAAGACAAGCCATAGACTAAGAGAAAATATTTTCTGCAAAACACATATCTGATAAAAAAGCTAGTATCCAAAATATACAAAGAACTCTTAAAACTCAACAATAAGAAAACAACAAGCCAATTTAAGAAATGAGCAGAATACCGGAACAGAAATCTTACCAGAGACTTTTGAAGGACAAAAGGCTTTGAACAACAGCAAATTTTTCTGGTGGCTTCTAGACAGTGTTACTTATTGAATCTTGACATCCCAATCATTGGTTATTCTCTTTCCAGAAATAAAATGAATTTGTGTGGTTCATCTGTGTCACTGTACTGAGTATTGATAAACTTTGAATTTTTGAAAAATGCCTTTGGTAGGGAGAGATATATATTTCAAATATATTGAAAAATATATTTCCAAGATATATATTTGATAGTTTCTTAAAGCAACAGATAAAAAAAGGAAAAACTTTTGCCAAGAAAGAAAGAATGAAATCTTACCAGATGACCAAAAATATACATATGACAACTAAGCATATAAAAAGATGTTCAACATTATTTATCACTGGGGAATTGCATATTAAAACAGTGAGATACCACTACACACCAATTAGAATAACTAAAATGCAAATTACTGACAATACCAAGAGCTGGTGGGGATATGGAGCAACAGCAATTCTTATTTATTGGTAGCAGGCATATAAAATGATACAGTCACTTTAGAAGACAGCTTGGCAGTTTTATATAAAATGAAACACAGTCTTACCGTATAACCCAGCAATCTCACTTCTAAACATCTACCCAAATGAGTGCAAAAACCTGCTATAAAAAATGTTTATACCAGCTCTGTTCATAGTTGCAAGCATGTGGAAGTAACCAAATTTAATGGTGAACGGATAAACCTGTGGTACATCTTACAGTGGCTCATTATTCAGCAATAAAATGAAATTAAATCTATCAAACCACAAAAATACATGAAGGCATCTCATATACATATTGTTAGATAAAAGGAACCATTCTGAAAAATCAAACTGAAACCAGATTGATTCCAACTATGAGACATTGGAAAAAGGCAAAATTATGGAGACAGTGAAAGGATCAGTGGTTGCCAGGGAAGGGAGAGAGGAACAGGTGGAGTGCAGGAGAATTTTATAGTGAAACTGTTCTGTGTGATGCTGTAATAGTGAATACACAACATTATACATCTGTCAAAACCCATAGAACTCTACAACACAAAGAGTGAACCCTATAGTAAACTTTGAATTTTTGTTAATAATAATATATCAATATTTGTTCATCAGTTGTAACAAATGTACCACACTAATGCTAGATGTTAATACTAAGGGAAAGTGGGGATGGGAGTAGGGAGTAGAGATATATATGAAAACTACAATTTTTCTACATAAAACAACTCTAAAAAACAAAGTTTATTACTTAAATTTTTTAAAATTCATTTTTCTGTATGATTAAGAGGTATTTTTAAATAATCTTCACTTACAGCATGAAATTCCTCAGAATTGACTAATGTGAATCACATTAATATTCCACTCAGGAGTCTCTCTCAGGGTAGAATGAAAGTTCCAGGTTCTGTGAGACTGGGGGTTTCTGAAAGGTAAAATAAGATTCAGAGAAAACCATGTAAGGCAAGGACATCTGGTCATGAATTGTCACAATACCCCATCTCCATGATAGAAACATTTTCTCATTCTTGCATTTATGACCATGTCAGCATTTGTGAGTAGGGGAATAAACAGAGAACGTAGAGGTTTTTCTGACACTTAAAATTAATTAAAATTCTACTAGCTTGGTACTAAGTGGCAGCAAAATAGCTTGAGTATGCATTAACAGTATGTATTACCCAAGTTTGCATCTCATTTGGGCAAATGACCTCAACCTCTCTCTAAAATAAAGATAATAGGGGCTCTTGGGTGGCTCAGTGGGTTAAAGCCTCTGCCTTCAGCTCAGGTCATGATCTCAGGGTCCTGGGATCGAGCCCCACATTGGGCTCTCTGCTCAGCGGGGAGCCTGCTCCCTCCTCTCTCTCTCTCTCTCTGCCTGCCTTTCTGCCTACTTGTGATCTCTCTCTGTCAAATAAATAAATAAAATCTTTTTAAAAAATTTTTTAAATAAAATAAAATAAAGATAATAACGGTCACTTCAGATCAAGGGTTATTATGACACTTAAATGAGGTAATGCAGTTATCTACTGAAATCACAATAAATTATTAGCAATTCTTGTTCATATTGCTGTTGCTGTTTCTTGCCATTGGAATACTTTCTGGTGAAATTCAGTTTAAAATGCAGATTTCAGTATGTCTAGTCTGAGTTAGAGGGCTAACTGTGGGTTGTTGGAGGTGGAGGGTTAGAGATGGGAAGGATATCCAGATGAAGTAAAGAAGAAACTAACGTTTCTGATGACAGCTGTAAATCAAGGATAATGTGCTTTGTTATCTCAAGAATCCTCCTGGCAGCCTCAGGAATTATCCATTTTTATAATGGAGAAACTGAGACTCAGGGTAGGTAATTTCCCCATGATACCACAACTAGTATTGGAACCGGTAGTGCTGGGATCAAACTCAGAAATTTTTTACTTATCAGGTGAGCTTCCCTGTGTGGCAATGATGCCACGTGGGCTGAGAGATTAGGCTCATCATTTATTTGGGCTACTTGAGACTGCTCTAACCAGGCAGTCTTACTGGGCCTTTCCCATGGTCAGTGCTTGATAAATATCAAATTTGTTGAACATATTTTTAAGCAAATGGGAAAGTGAATGAGTGGATGAATCAGAAGAATCAAACTATACCAAATTGCAGAGTATTGAATATAAATCAAAAGTGATTCTATTCTATACCATGGATGTGTTGCTCAAAAGTTGCAGAACTTCTGTAAATATAGTCATATTTTAAATGATACAGGGAACCTCCCCATTTGAACCTGATAGTTTGTTAAAGAGAAAATTCCTTTTGAAATAGGAATGATTGCCTCATTTATCAGTCAGTTTTTATTTCACTGGGTTGAATTTTTTCTAAAATGGGTGAGTAGAGGATTGAGTAAACAGTCTTAAAGGTTCACTTGATGGTCATTTCATGAAGTGTGAGCATAGGTCAGAGCTGGTCACCAAGGTCACTTGGTATTTCTAAAGCATTTTGCTCCCACCTTACCTGAGTCTACACATTGGATCAGCTAACCAGTTCTTTTTTTCTTTTCCTGACTGAGTCTGTTATAGGCTCCTGTTCACATATTTTTCTTTTGTTCTCATAAAAAAATGAACATGTTATACTTAACTAATGAATCATGGAACACTGTATCAAGGACTAATTATGTACTACTGCACAGTGGCTAACTGAACATAATAAAAAAATTTTAAAAACCTTACATTTAAAAGCTAAAAAAAAAGGAAGATGAAAATGTTACCTTGTATCTGAATCTAATTTGAATTTGTGTTTCTGATTAGAACTATTAATGAAAGGCAATCCTGATGCTGAAGGTGTTCTAATTAAATAAGTCAACAGGCACTTACGAAGTCTACTATGTGCTGGATAATAGACAGAGATTAAAAAATCCTTGTCCTCAATAAAGTCATAGTCTAATGAGTAGGATTATTTGATAATTACCTCTTAAAGATTATTTCTGTCTTAGTTTTAATAATAACATCCACACTGTTCTGCAATAATATGGTAAAGCCTTTATATGTAAAATGCCATAGAGAAGTAAGGGAATATCAAGATGTAGAGGGGCTGGTGAGTGGGAATTAACATTTATTAAGTATCAAATATATACCAGGCCCTATGCCCACTAAATTCTTAAAACTATTCTTTGAAACAGGTATTTTTACCCCCATTCAACAGATTGGGAAAAAGTACCAGTGCCAGTAAAATGCAAATTTGGGCATTCAAAACCCAGTCCTACTAACTAATCGAGTTTCCTCCCATAGTAGCGACCATTTTCTGAATACCTACTATGCCTCAGGCTCTGGAATAGGCAGTTTCATGTGTCTAGGTGGCTCATGTGATATGCCTGGATTTGAGCAAACTTTAAGGCTTCTTGGGGAAGTGACAGATCTAAGCACCAGTTGATATGCATGTTGATATGCAGTTGTATAGAGTTGTTTCTTGTTTTGTATTTTACTAGAAGAGAGAGTAGAATTTGGGGCAGGTGCCTAAGAGAAGAACAAACTCAGACAATGGAGGCAAATAAGTGGCCTCCTTTCTTCTATTCGTCTTCCTCATTTCCACCTTGAGCCTGAATGGTTGGTTTTCAGCCCCTACATAAGAAGAATTGGGATAAAAATGACAGTCCATGTGAGAGTCAGGGCATAAACAATGCTGATTTGGGGCTCAGATAACAATATTGAATCCAGAATGGAGCATGCCCCATACTGTCTGCCAGCACTCTGCAGAGAAGGAAGGAGCAGTGCTCTCTCAGTGGATTAGCTTTCTAAAGCTGCTGTAACAAATTTCCACAAACTCAGTGGATTAGAACAACAGAAATTTATTCTCATTGTTTGGAAAACCTGAAGTTTGAGATTAGTATCACTGGGGTGTGATTAAGATGTTGGCAGAGTAGCTTTTCCCCTAGAGGCTCTCAGAAAGGATCTGTTCCTTGCCTCTTTCAACTGCTGGTGGCTAAGGGCATTCATTGGCTTGTGTCTGCGTCAGTCCAATCTTTAAGGCCAACATCTTCAAATCTCTCTCTGCCTCCATCTCTATACACCTTCTCTTCCATTTTAAATCTGCCTCTATCTTACTCTCATAAAAATATATGTGATTGTGTTTAAGGTCCACCCTAATAATCTAAAATAAATTCCCATCTCAATAAATCTGATCATCCTAATCAAATATGCAAAGACCCTGTTTTCAGATAAAGTAATGGTCACAGGTTCCAGGGTTTAGGATGTGGATATCTTTAGGGGTCATTTTTCAGCCTACCACACATGGATCCCTGTCTTCCAAGGCAGTAGATAAGAGCTTCATTGAGGGTCCAGAGGCCATGGACTTCCCAGAGGCAGAAGAAAAGGAGCAGCCTGTATTGAGACCCTGGAAAAATGAATATGACCCAAGGAAACCTTGGTTGAGTGGGTGGGTAAGTAATAACCTGCAGGAGCAGGTATGAACTAAGAGCCTGGCAATCTGAAAATTTTCTTCGTGTGGTTACATGACTCTCACAGCCTGGTAGATGCTGAGACATTAGGATGAGCTGTAACCAGTATCTGATGGAGCAAAATACAAAAAGATGTGATCATAAAGCAACTATATTTTCATCAGTGCTTGCTTTCACACTAGCTCAATGGGTTAATAGCTAGTTGTTCTTTCTCAACCTGAGAAAGCACTCAGGCATGGTCTGTAATCTACTGATCCCTTTTAAATATTAAAAGTCCCCTGGTCAGTCTCAATCCAGGAATTAAATGTCCAATCCAGTATTATAATCACAATTTTATGCTTTATTTAAAGCTAAAGCTTCTCCCCACCTACAGTGGGGGAAAGGTACTTGACCCACCTCTCTGTGTCCTAGCCTTGCACTTTCCTTCTCCCCCACCCACCCTAACCCCTTCACGGTAGTTAATTATGGAGGTAGAGATAGCTAAAAGAAAGCTGACTAGAAGAGATACAATCTGATATTGGTGCCCTTTGGCAGATTCCCAATACTGATACTTTTTCTCATGGCGAGTTTTCTTCTGAATTTCTCCAAGATTCTCCCACTAGGAACATCAAGTGCAATTTTTAAAACACTGGCATTCTGACTGACTGCTAAGGAGCTAACCCTTGAACCCTAGGTCCAGGGGTCACCACACAGATGCAGTCATCACACACAGGTCCGTTGCCTTATCACTGGCTCTATTGTGTAAGATTCAGTTAAGCTGGCTCTAGGCAAACTCTCCCAAAGGATAGCAGTTAGTTCTAAGGTAAGCTTTTGTGTTATCTGCCTATGGAATCCCCAGAAAGGCTGTTTACCCCAATGCCGCCTGCTCCTCTTCTCTGCCACATCAAGCTTCTAGAAGCCAAGAAATTTACAACTTTGAGACAAAAACTCCACTGAAAAGGAGTATCTTTGCAGTTACTGAAATACTTTCCCATAAAATCCTTTGCCCTCTTTTTCCTCTTCCTGTTCACTTGATATTTGAAACCATAAAGAATATAGCATGTAATTTTGACTTTCCAGGACTTGTACCAAATTATGGCCTTCACGCAATTGATCCAGAGCATGTTAGACTGAGTTCAGTGAATCCCAGGTATCTTTTCACCCTCTTTCCAGAGATAGCTAAAGAGTATCCATTTTTCCATTGCCTCAGAGGCCATATCTTTCGTCTCCAATAACCAAGCACAGAGATTTGATTCTAATAGATGTAACACAGGTATAGCAAAATGTACACTCTTTAGCCATCTCTGGGACCTTGCTCCAAATCCCTAAGATTAAACTGTCCAACTTAGAAACTCTAAATCAGATCCTATATATTCCTTAAAGCTTTTACCAGTTGGCCTAAGAGGCCCCCTCTTTCTTATTTCTTTTTCTCCTGGGTAGCACCAACACAGGAGGAAAAAAGTCAAATCTATTTAGAGGCCAGGTGCCCTCTAGGGCATTCAACACAAAAACTGTTCAGTAACTTCAGAAAACCTGGTTCTTAGGCCATAAGTCCACTTTGTTGAAGAAATGTGTTCTTTTTAGCCTTTGCTATTTTGCCTTTTCTAAAATACTGATTTCAATTTTAATTTAACCTCATCATTGCAGAGGCAGATGGAAATATTCTGACTTCTCTGCTAGAGAAATTATTCAAGTTTCTTAGCAAAATGAGCAAAGAAGTTATTTTTCTAAATATATACATGTCTTGTAAGGAAAGAAGAACTTTTCTTCACTATTAAATAATATGTTAAATTTTAATAATCTAGACAGCAATATATGTACAATATATAACATATTTGTTGACTATTTAGGGACTTATATAGATTTCCAAAATATGTCATTTCTTTGAAAGACAAGTAACATATGGTGGAATTTAATAGTTATATGGCCTTTATGGAAAGGAATTCATTGTTTTAGAGTGGAATTTTAATGGATGATAAATGAGATTTGAAGTAAAGCTGAGTTTCTTTAAAATGAATCCTAGATAAGGAATGAAGAAACAAGAGTTAAGAAATTCAAAAATTGAGATTCAATTTTTACTTATACTTTTAAATAACTATTTATTGAGTTGTGCTGCACTCTAATGACAAAGTACCATTATTTTATAAACTACTGATTTCTAGGCAGCACTGGTAAGGAATTATAGACTGTTAATCAAAATACTTCAGAAACTCAAACTATGTTTTAATAAAATTAATTTAAGTTTGCTATAAAATAGAAAGACTTCCAATTTTACAATTGTACATTTATAACTGATGAGAAATATAAGTATGATTGTCAGTAATAAATCTTCTTATATTGTGTGGATACATACTATACCTGGAAGATAATAGCCAAAATTGGTCTTCTAATGTAAATAACATGAGTTTTATTTTTAGGGACAGAAAGATACAGGTTCAGATTCTAAGTTTGCCACTTTCTAAATGTAACCTTGAGCAATTTACTTAGCTTGTCTGAAGCTAGTTTCCTCACCAGTAAAAGGGAATAATAATACTCTACCAGCTGTAAATATTACGTGACTTATCTGACTTCCAGTGAAAGCAAACTAAGAAATTCAGACTAACCTCTCCAAATGAACAACTAGGAAATAGTTTTTAAAAGCTTTATAGAGCCAATAAGACAGTGAATAATTAAATAGACAAAATCTCAGAAAAGAAACAAGCCCACAGAAGTGAGCTCAGCATAGGGGCTTCTTTTCCCCACCAGTGGCTGCTGGTTCTGGAAGAGGGTACTGAGAAGGCTAGAAATAAGCAGAACTTTCCACAGCCTCACATGAGAATAATTAATGTCCATAGTCTGTTTTCAGTAGAGATTCTGAAAGGCAACTCCTTAGGTATAACTGTGAATCAGAAGTAGATCAGCCCTCAAAATTGACTGGGACTGAAGCCTAGCTTCAAATCATCTTAATCCCAAAGTAAGAAAAGAGAGAAAAGAAGCACAAGTGGAGCCAAGTAACAATACAATAGAATTTAAATTCAATTGGCCCTTTGTCTGTAGTGTTATTTGTGAATATGTTCTGCCATTCTGTGGGTTGTTTCTTTGTTTTGTTGACTGTTTCCTTTGCTATGCAGAAGCATTTTATCTTGAGAAGTCCCAAAAGTTCATTTTTGCTTTGTTCCCCTTGCTTTTGGAGATGTGTCTTGAAAGAAGTTGCTGTTGCCAATCTTGAAGTGGTTACTGCCTATGTCTCCTCTAGGATTTTGAGGGATTCCTGTCTCATGTTGAGGTCTTTCATCCATTTTGAGTTTATCCTTGTGTATGGTGTAAGAGAATGGTCGAGTTTCATTCTTCTGTATCAGGGAAATTCAAATCAAAATCTAAATTGAAATACCACCTTACACTAGTTAGAATGGCAAAAATTAACAAGGCAAGAAACAACAAATGTTGGAGAGGATGTGGAGAAAAGGGAACCCTCTTACACTGTTGGTGGGAATGCAAGTTGGTGCAGCCACTTTGGAAAACAGTGTGGAGATTTCTCAAAAAATTAAAAATACCCGGCAATTGCACTACTAGGTATTTACCCTAAAGATACAGATGTAGTGAAAAGAAAAAGGCCATCTGTACTCCAATGCTCATAGCAGCAATGTCCACAATAGCCAAACTGTGGAAAGAGCTGAGATGCCCTTCAAAAGACTAATGGATAAAGAAGATGGTGGTCCATATATACAATGGAATATTACTCAGCCATCAGAAATCATGAATACACAACATTTGCATCAAAATGGATGGGACTGAAAGAGATTATGCTGAGTCAAGCAGAGAAAGCCAATTATCATATGGTTTCACTTACTTGTGGAACATAAGGAATAACATGGAGGACATAAGGAGAAGGAAAGGAAAAGTGAAGGGGGGAAATTGGAGAAGGAGATAAACCATGAGAGATTATGAATGCCACAAAAAAAAATGAGGGTTTTAGAAGGGAGGGTGATGGGGAGACAGGTGAGCCTGGTGGTGGGTATTAAGGAGAGCACATATTGCATGGAGCAGTGGGTGTTATATGTAAACAACGAATCTTGGAACACTACATCAAAAACTAATGATGTATTGTATGGTGATTAACATAATACAACTTTAAAAATAATTAATTAACTGATTGATTGATTTTTAAAAAGAATTTAAATTCAAGTATATCCATAATTACATTAAGTAAAAATGTACTAAATGCTCCAATTAAAAGACAAAGATTGACAGAGTGGTATGCAATATGTGTACATTCTGCACACTGTGAGCCAAACCTAAAACATAAGGAAACCTGAAGTCTGGAAGTAAAAGTATGAAAAAAATGTACCACTCAAATACTAAAGGGGGTGGTTTTAAAAAAGGCCCTGAATTCTTTGATACTACTCCCTCCAAAGGTAGGACCTAATTCCCCTCTTCTTGAGAATGGGTCACACTTAATGACCCACTTCTACTGAATAGAATGTGGCAGAAGTGAAAATGTGCAACTTAACAGAGGTCATAAAATGTGTTGTGGCTTCCTCCTTGACCTCTCTCCCCCAGACTGCTTGCTCTGTGGGAAGCTAGCTTCCAAATCACAAGGACACTCAGGCAGCCTATTGGAGAGGTCCATGTGATGAGGAACCAAGGCTTCCTGTCAACAGCTAATATGAAACTAAGTGAAGTGGATTTTCCCCATTCAAGCCTTCAGCCCCATTCAAGTCTCATGAAGGTGCAGCCCCACTTGACATCTTGATTGTAACGTCATGAGAAACTAAGATGCTTCTCTATCCCTGACTCCCTTAAACTATTAGAAGTAATAAATGTTGGATGCTTTAAACTACTAAATTTAGGGGTATTTTGTCAGGAATAAATAACTAACACACTAACCAAAAGAAAGTTGGTAGAGCTACATTAATATGAGAAAAAAATATACTTTAAGGCAAGAAAGAAACACTATGAAAAAGGAGTTTAATTTAACAGACAGATATAATAATATATAAATTTGTATCATGAAATAATATAGCCTAAAATATACAAAGCAAAAATTGATGAATTACAAGAAATAAGGACAAATGCACATTCATGCTGAAACAGTCATAAAATACCCATATGTAACTGATAGAACAAGCAGAAAAAAATGATATAAAATATTTGAATAACCCAGTTTAAAAATGTATGTAATTGAATACCCAACAACTGCAAACCACACATTCTTTTCAAATACACATGGAAATTTTTCAAAATTGCTGAACCATAAAGCAGTTCAACAAATTTCAAAAGAATGACATCACACAGAATTTGCCAAATGACCACAGATCAATGTAAAATAAAAAGATAACTAGAGAATTCCCACATATATTTGGAAAATACAAAATATATTTCTAAATAACCTCTGGATCAAAAAAAAAAGACCACAATGGAAATTAGAAAATATCTTGAATTTAATGATAATGAAAATACTTGTGAAATTCAACTAAAGTCATAGTTTAGAGGGAAATACATAGCCTTAAGTACATATATCAGGAAGAATAAAGACTGAAAATTGATGATTTAAGGATCCATCTCAAAGTTAGTAAAAGAATGGCCACTTAAACTCTTCAAAAATAGAAAAAAGAACTAATGAAAAAAGGCACAAAAATTGGCAAAACAGAAGACTAACATATAATAAGATCAACAAAGTAAAAATTGATTCTTTGAAAAGACTACTGAAATTAATAAACTCTGGGCAAAGCTTTTTAAGAAAAAAGTCACAAATTAATAATATCAGGATTGAAAAGGGTGATATAACTACTTATCCTGTATACATTTAAAATATAATAAGAGAATATTATCTATAACTTTGCATATTAGAATTATGTGATCTTTCCACAATGATGGCTATTTTCTTTCTCATTTTTTTTTAAATTTTGTATTAACCTTCTTCATTTTCAGAATACTTTTCTAAACTTTTCTACAAATAACTGGTTCCATTTTCTTTGATTTCAAGTCTTCTTCTTATGGCCATAATAAAAAATGTTACCTCATTGGAATTTCTATATTGTTGGTCTCCCATTTTATTTTGTCCAAGTCTTATTTAACAGAGAATATCCTATATCATTACACTGAGGAGGAAAAGGCCACTTTTTTTTTAAACTTCTTTCTCTTTGATATAAATCAATTTTGGGATTTTTCACAGGCTGTCCCTATTCCTTTCTACTGCAAAATACTTTTTCATGGTTCTCAGATTATTTTGTCGTTTTGACAATTTAATCATCTTTGAGATCTTAAGATTTTAAACTCATCCAGAGCATCATATATAAATGAAGGGGGATCTTTTAGGACCATGTCAAGAATAGGCCTTATACAAACAAATGCCTCCAATATCTCTTCTTCCCTATACACACATGCAGTTTGGTGCTCCCACTTCTCTCTGTCCAGACCTGGACCCAGAAAGCAATGTGGAAATCAAAAGAGGCAATAGCTGAAAGAACTGACTTTAAATCAGTAACATGAAGGTCATATTCAGACTCTACCTCTTACTGGTTGTGTGTGCAACTTTGGACAAATTAATTAACCTACTAAGAAGTTTTCTCAGTTTTTTCTAACCAATAAAATTGAGATGATAAGACTAGCCTCCTCACAAGTTTGTTGTGACGAACAAATAAAATTATCTATGAAAGTAGTTATAGAGGCATCTGGGTGGCTCAGTTGATTGGGCATCTGCCTTCAGCTCAGGTCATGATCCCGGGATCTTAAGATCAAGCCCCACCTTGGGGTCCCTGCTCAGCAGGGGAATCTGCTTCTCCCACTGTCCCTCCTTGGGCTTTCTCACTCACTCACTATCTCAAATAAATAAATATTTTTTTTAAAAAGTAGTTATAACAGCTCCTGACCCATAGTTAATGCTCAATAAATAAAAGCTAATAATCATCATCAACCCAGCTCTCCCATTCCAATCTGATTGCAGAGATGCACAGAGCCAAGGGCCAGAGGCAAATAGAAGTAACTAGAAGTTTAGCTACTCAAACCCAAAGGCCATAACTAAGACCTTATCATCCACCTCAAACTGTCAGAATTTAGGGTAAAAAACTGGCCCCTCATGCTTGCATGTACTAAATATAAAATGATGATACCAGTAATTCAAAGGAAGCATATAAGTCAATAGTCAACTGAAAACTCCTCTCAAGTAGACTTCGTGAGGGTAAAAATGCCAAACACATGTTAACACAGTTCACAGTTATACCTTGAAGTTAATAAAGCTTTTTTAGATGTATGTTGAGCTTTGCACTTGGATTTCTTCCCTGTTCACTCCAAAGATCCTCATCTATCTCACATAGACCGTCTTGCCCTTTTCAATGGAAAGAATTAATTCTACTTTGCAAAGTATTTTCAGATCAAAAGATTAAAGCCTTCAGACCAAGAGGTAAGGATAGAGAGAGCTAGCTGAAATTGCTGATTATTCAGGACGAGTGGTGTGTGTGTGTGTGTGTGTGTGTGTGTGTGTGTGTGTGTGTGTGTG
>ML105402.1:33636-94701 GCA_003697995.1 Taxidea taxus jeffersonii
TGTGTGTGTGTGTGTGTGTGTGTGTGTGTGTGTGTGTGTGTGTGTGTCTGCGCAGCTGATACCATTCTTGCAAGAGTAGAGGAGTCATGTGTGTGATTACCCAAATACCTCAGTGGCAGGGAAAGAGCTAAATGTTTCTCTTCTTTGGAAGAAGCCCCACATTTTGGAGATTGCTGAGGGAGGAGCAGGGCTTGTGATCCAGCTGCCAGTCCTATCATCATATGCCTTAGGCATTAAGATGCACTGGACAGTCATTTTGGTTTTCTGGGTTCATTATTTTACTATAATCATTAGTGTTTCTCTCTCTCCCTCTTGATTATAACCTCCTCATCTCTGAAAAAGTGGACATGTCTAGGAGCTGGTGTCTGTTTTAGATTTCACTCTGTCATCTTGAGTGAAAGAGTAGCTTAAGTGTCATCATTTAGATTGCTGAAAGGAACTATCATTCACTTAGTAATTTAACAAATACTTATTTCCTGCTCTGTTCCAGTCACGGCTATAGCCTTGGGTCTACAGAAACAAAAAAGACAAATATTGATCTTGAATAGCTCATAGTCTAGCTGCAAGAGCAACAAGCTAGTATGAAAAGTGTGACAACACTGGCCAAAAAGAAAAGAAAAGAAAAAAAGCAGTCATGGCAGTGTATGAAGGAGCAGAGTTTTGAAAGATGAGTGGGATGTAGTTAGGTGAAACATTAAAGAAAAGATAATCCAGGGAAGAAACAGGTACAAAGCAAGACAAGTCTGGCATTTGCTGGGACCTGTAAAGAGTTTTACGTAGCTACAGTGTGAGGTACGATGAAAGATTTTTACCTCCCAAATGCCTAAAATTTATCCACCCTCTCCATCTCCAATGCTCAATCTTTTTCTTATTTTAAAGACTTTATTAATTTACTTGACAGAGGAGAGGGGCAACAAGAGAGGGAACACAAACAGGGGAAAGGGGAGGGGAGAAGGAGAAGAAGGCTTCCCACTGAGCAGGGAGCCTGATGTGGGACTCCATCCCATGCTCCCGATCATGACCTGAGCTGAAAGCAGACTGCAATGACTGAGTCACCCAAGCACCCTCCAATTCTCAATGTTTTTTAAGTTATTATCATCTCTTGCCTGCACTATTGCAGAGTCCTCCCACCTTGTCTTCCCACAGTCATTTCTCCCCACATTACAATCCAATCTCCACACTGAAGCTGAAATAATTTTTTTAAAGATACAAATTCATCAATAAGAGAAGAGAGAAGAACCACATGTTCCTCTCAAATGATGCAGCATTTGACAAGATACAGCATCTGTTCCTTATTAAAACTATTTAAAGTATAGGGATAGAAGGAACATTTCTCAACTTCATAAAACCTATCTATGGAAAACCCACAACGAATTTCATCCTCAATGGGGAAAAGCTGACAGCCTTCCCTTTGAGATCAGGAACACAACGAGGATGCCCACTCTCTCCACTATTGTTCAACATAGTACTAGAAGTCTTAGCAACAGCAATCAGGCAACAAAAAGAAATAAAAGGTATTCAAATTGGCAATGAAGAAGTCAAACTCTCTCTCTTTGCAGATGACATGATACTTTATATGGAAAAACCCAAAAGACTCACCCCCAAACTACTAGAGCTCATACAGCAACTCAGTAATGTGGCAGGATACAAAATCAATATACAGAAATCAGTTGCTTTCTTATACACTAACAATGAAAAAATGGAAAGGGAAATTAGAGAATCAATTCCATTTACTATAGCATCAAGAACCATAGGATACCTGGGAATAAACTTAACCAAAGAAGTAAAGGATCTGTACTCGAAGAACTACAGAACACTCATGAAAGAAATTGAAGAAGACACAAAAAGATGGAAGAGCATCCCAAGCTCATGGATCAGAAGAATAAACATTGTCAAAATGTCTATACTGCCTAGAGCCATCTATACTTTCAATGACATCCCAATCAAAATTCCACCAGCATTTTTCAAAGAGCTGGAACAAACAATCCTAAAATTTGTATGGAACCAGAAGAGACCCTAAATTGCGAAGAAAATGTTGAAAAAGAAAAAACTGGGGGTATCACATTACCTGATTTCAAGCTTTACTACAAAGCTGTGATCACCAACACAGCATGGTACTGGCACAAAAACAGACACATAAACCAGTGGAACAGAGTAGAGAAGCCAGATATCGACCCTCAACTCTATCTATGGTCAAATAATCTTCAACAAAGCAGGAAAAACTATACATTGGAAAAAAGACAGTCTCTTCAATAAATGGTGCTGGGAAAATTGGACAGTTATGTGTAGAAGAATGAAACTCAACCATTCTCTTACACCATACAAGAAAATAAACTTGAAATGGATAAAAGACCTCAATGTGAGGCAGGAATCTATCAAAATCCTAGTGGAGAACATAGACAGTAACCTCTTCAACACTGGCCACAGGAACTGCATTCAAGATATGTCTCCAAAGGCAAAGGAAACAAAAGCGAAAATGAACTTTTGGGATTCATCAAGATCAAAAGCTTCTGCATAGCAAAGGAAACAGTCAAAACACAAAGAGGCAACCCACAGAATGGGAGAAGATATTCGCTAATGACACTACAGACAAAGGGCTGATATCCAAGATCTATAAAGAGCTCCTCAAACTCAACACACACACAAAAGATAATCACGTCAAAAAATGAACAGACACTTCTCCAAAGAAGACATACAGATGTCTAACAAACACATGGAAAAGGGTTCATCATCATTAGCCATCAGAGAGAATCAAATCAAAACCACATTGAGATACCACCTTACACCAGTTAGAATGGCCAAAATTAACAAGTAACAACAAATAACAACAAAATAAACAACAAGTGTTGGAGAGGATATGAAGAAAGGGGAACCCTCTTACACTGTTGGTGGGAATGCAAGTTGGTGCAACCACTTTGGCAAACAGTGTAGAGATTCCTTAAGAAATTAAAAATAGAGCTACCCTATGACCCCACAATTGCACTACTGGGTATTTACCCCAAAGATATAAGTGTAGTGAAAAGAAGGGCCATCTGTACTCCAATGTTCATAGCAGCAATGGCCAAAGTCGCCAAACTGTGGAAAGAACCAAGATGCCCTTCAGCGGGCAAATGAATAAAGAAGATAAGGTCCATATATACAATGGAGTATTATGCCTCCATCAGAAAGGATGAATACCTAACTTTTGTATCAACATGGACAGGACTGGAAGAGATTATGCTGAGTGAAATAAGTCAAGCAGAGAGAGTCAGTTATCATATGGTTTCACTTACTTGTGGAGCATAAGGAATAACACAGAGGACATTAGGAGATGGAGACAAGAAGTGAGTTGGGGGAAATTGGAGGGAGACACAAACCATGAGAGACTGTGGACTCTGAGAAACAAAGGGTTTTGGAAGGGAGGGTCGTGGGGGGTTGGGTGAGCCTGGTGGTGGGTATTAAGGAGGGCAAGTATTGCATGGAGCATTGGGTGTGGTGCATAAACAATGAATTTTAGAACACTAAAAAGAAAATAAAATGGAAAAAAAAATAAAAAGATACAAATTCAATACCTAGTTGTATGTTCTTGTAGTACTTGTGTACTTTTCCTTCATAGCATTTGTCATAGATAATAGTTAAGTTTAATTTTATAATTGTTATTTAATTACATCTTATCCTTCCAGTGGGATGTATGGTAATGGAAAATTATAAGTCCCATATATTTCATAAAACCTTGGTGAAAATCGTGATTAATACCTGAAGTTCTCAGTTAAAACATTAGTTAATGAGAAGTTTTGATAAGGAATAAAACCATTAAGACAAGTTTTTTGAAAAAGTAACTGAATTAGTTATCATTCTTTGTTACTATACATGATAAGGAAATAAAAGTAAGGGAATATTTACATTCCTTTGACCCTAAAACACAAACACCAGTGAATCAGTCAGATGAGATGCACTTCTTATTTAAGCTAAATTTGTTTACATATCTATATTGGCATATTTTGTCATCATGAATTTTTTCTTTTTTATAATAAGATTTCTTACAATATTTCTATTAACTATATTTTCCATAGAACATAAAAAAGCTGTCATTATTGCAAAAATTAATACTTTCACTTTTTTATATATTAGACTATGTTTAGTAGGAAATTGAGTTTGGTCTTTTAAGGGTAACAAACACATCAGCATCTTGACAATTATTTCACTATCTGTGTGCTTATTTTTTTCTTTTTTTAAAAAGATTTTGTTTTTATTTATTTATTTGAGACAGAGGAGAGAGAGCAGGAGTGGGGGGGGTGGGGGGTAGTGACAGGGGGACAAGCAGACTCCCCGCTGAGCAGAGAGCCTGACATGGGGCTCCATCCCAGGGCCTTGAGATCATGACCTGAGCCGAAGGCAGGTGTTTAACTCCCTGAGCCACCCAGGCGCCCCTAACTTACTTCATTCTTAATTCCATCACTATTCAAGAAACAACTAGCAGTCATTTGCTAGTTACAAAATATTAAGTCCCTTTTGTCTTTGTTTCACACATGTTTGTTTGAGAGAAATAAACTGTGATTGCTCTAAATGATTCCATTTCTAAAGTAAATTTTTAATTAAAGTTAAATACATGGAAAATTTCCCAAATTATAAATCTATCACTAGATGGAACTTTACAAATTAAACATATTCCATGTATTGAGCATCTAGATCAAGAAACAGAATATTATCAGTTCCTTAGGAGCTGTCCTTTTGTCCCCTTCTAACAACTGACTCCCTAAGGAAACTACTTCCAACAATATAGATAAAATTTTCCTGTTTTGGACATTGTATATATGAAATCATACTATGTATAGCCGTTTTGGTCTTGCTCTTTTGCTCTACATTGTATGTGTAAGATTCACTCACATTGTTGCATATAACTGTGACTCATATATTCTCATTTTTTATATAGTGTTCCATCATATGATGGCAAATAAAAACAAAAATGGACTTAGACAAGGAAAGGCTTTATCCAAACAGATTATTGCAATAGGGACAACTCTCTGATCTCAGAAATCTACAAGTATTTCAAATTTAAGAAAAATGCTTGAAAACACACACACACACATATACATACATATATATGTATACACACACACACACACATATGGAGTAAGAAGGACTAGCAGGAATTTTGTGGGGGGAGGCAGGCACAGGTAGGTGGACAGGAGTAATTGGCAAAAATCAAAGTGCTCCAACAAGCAATATCTTTCTCTGTGATTAGCCAGTTTTCAGAATGAGCTGTTAAGGAGGGATGTTCGCTTTAGTGCTTGTTTAAACTTGGGGTGGGCTAAAGTTTAGGGCCTGCAGGGAGTGAGTAGAGAACACTAACTAAAGTATGGTCTAGCTAAAGCAGAGAGCAAGAATGCTTGACAAGTGACAGTTTCACAAGTTTAAGGGGATACAGCCAAACAGATTGCCAAAGTGGTTATAACAAGTCAGAATTCCCCCTACAATGTGCTAGAATTCAAGTTGCTTCTTACCTTTACCAAAATTGGATATTGACCTTTTTTTTTCATCTTAGATATTCTGGTGAGTGTGAAGTATATCTCATTGCAATTTTAGATTTCATCGACCTGACAACTGATGAAGTCGAGTGCTTTTCTTCTTTTCTAATATATGCATTTTAAAGCTATAAACTTTTTCAAGCACTACTTTAGCTGTATCCCACAAGTTTTGGTGTCTTCATCATCAGTCAGTTCTAAATATCTTCTAGTTTCTATTGTGTTCTCTTCTTTGACTCATGTGTCAGATTCTTTTTTAAACACAGTAAAGGTGTAGTTATTCAATAGTGATATAATGAGAAGTGAGAGGACTACCTACTTTTGCTTGTCATCATGCCCTCAATATCTAACAAAATTAATTAATTAAAAGTGAGAAGGCTAAAGGGTCATACAAGGGCCAGATCATGAAAGGCTTTATATGACATGCTGTAGAGTTTGGGTTTTTAACCTCAGAGAGATGAAAAGCCATTGAAAGTTTTCATCAAGGTAACGATGTGATCCAAATTGTATTCTAGACAGATTAGTTTGACAATAGTGTAGAGAATAAATTAGAAGTAATAAATTAAAATGAATAAGATTTGTGTATCTATCATTAAAAATTTACTGACTGTCTAATGTGGGCCAGACACTGCTCAAACCATGAGAGAAAAAGCAGTGAACAAGAGCAAAACTCCTACCTTATAAGTTTTGCATCCTAATGAGAGATTTAAGTAAAATTTATCTTGATATAGCAGGTGCTAACAGTTCACAATAGTAAACAATGTCTAAAATGGAAAATATTGAAGAAAATGGAATTGATCCTATCATGTTATTCTTTCACTAAAATGAAATGAGAAAAATGACATTTTTCTAAATTAAATACTGTTAGCTCTTTACTCCCCTCTCATTTGTTAGAACATTTTTTGTAGTTTCTACATTTGTTCTCTGAAACTTGGCAGCCTTTTTATTATACAAATGATCTTCATGCCCTTTTTGATTAGCTGTTGACTGGTGCCTCTTATTTCCAAATGGGACAATTAAGCCAAATAGATGTAAACAGTTAGATCCCTGTATTTGGTGAGATTAACCCACTCTTTCACAGCAGATGACTATATGGTTATACCTATTCTAATGGTGGTTTTTGTCTTTGTTTTTGTTTTTTTTAATACGAGAAGAACTCATAAGCGATTTCCTAGTGCTTCAGTGGCTAGATCCTTCCAAGATGACAGGGTTATCGGGGACCTAATGGACTAACAGGATGAATGGATTTCCTAAAGAAGCCTGCTGCTTCCAGATTCTCACATAATCATGTACCAAATCTATAACAGATGAGAAATCCAGATAAGGCATATTCCTCTCCTCACAAATATTGAAAACACCTATTTACAAAATACCACCTCTCTCAATTTCATGTCCCATCTTATTCTACTTTATTTGAAACACATTCCTTTTTCTTAATTTCCAGAAATGCCTTTATTATAATTAATAGTTAGTATATTATAGTTATGTATTATAGTGTTACAAATTCATTGCATTCATTATTTCCTGGAGAGATAACCAGGAGAATGTTCAGTTTTCACATTCTGAAAAAATTAACTATGTTGTCATCAACATCAGATTTCATTTCTAGCACACAACTTGGTGTTAGATCCTAGAGGTACAGACAAATGAGAAAAAAAAAAATTGACTACCATGAGATCATAGTCTAAGTGGAAGAGACAGACAAACATATAATTTTTTAATGGAATGAATTATCTTGGAGTTATGTGGGAAGTAAAGTAAACACAGAAAGGAAGGAATGCCTTGATTGCTGGAAATGGGGGAAATTCCCAAAGAATACTTTGAGGAAGAGCTACTTGAGCTAAATTATGAAGGATAAGTGGAAATTCAGGAGTTCTTTGAGCTAATAACCTCTCATCTGCAGAGATTTTAGATTTCCCCAAATTGATCCACAAAGTGAGGATATCAATTTGGAAATGGTAAATGTGTCTCAATTATCATGCCTAGGGTCAGTTTATAACTCTTTCCCCAAATTCTGGATAGTTTTTTTCTCCACTTGTACTCCATTCTGCATGCTATTTTTGTGACTAAGAATGACAGGAGAAATGCTTATCTATAACTCATTATAAGAGGGCCAGTTTTAACTTGGCCAAATGCCCATTGATGTCATAGTGGTCAAGAGACATTTGGCTTCAGGATTTAATGCTCTATAAAAGCCAGCAGTGAGTAACTTTAATTTTATATCACAGTGAAATTTGGTGGAATATAAATTCTGTTATTTTCAGAAAATTGACTTGCTGAGAAATTCACAAGACTCACCAAATTCCACAGTCTCCACAACCTCTTCTTCCTGCCCAAAAAGGAGGGCACATAGAGCCAAATATTAATGCAATTAGAAAACACAGTGAGTCATTTTTACTTGCCCAATTCCTATTAAAAATAAAATATTTCAATGATTTAATTTCTTAGTGCAAACCTGGCCTGGTCCTGAAGCAGTGTTTTCCACACCACTACTACTGAACCCACCATTAAGAGTTCCTTGTTTTTTTTTGTAATTGGAATTGAATGTTAGGGAGGATAAAATAAAACCACCATGTGACCCTGGTTGCTATCTCCTCTACAGTTCTACACCTGAAAGTGGCTACTTAAAGAACATTGTGATGACAGTGAGTGGAATGCTATTTATACCCTCAATCAGAGTTATTTCAGAGACAGAACAAAAGCAAGTGAATCACACGTTTATCTTTTAGGGAAATATGAATTCCATGTTTTCCATGTATAAAAAGAAACAGAAAAGGAAAAAAAATGCTGTTACCTAGAAAACTTTCTGCTGAGAAATGCCTTAGTGATTTTATCGTTGTGATGCCATTTAAACAAGTGGGTTAAGAAAAACCTAGAATTGCCGGCGACATTGTAGAAGACCATTATAATTACCTACCTGTTGATTCTGGGTGAGTATCTGGTCTTTTCATCTTTCTCTTTCCAAATCCTGCTTGAGGACCATCTACTTGCTCAGTAGCACCTCTCTAAGTGAGTTGGCAGGAAATAATGGATTAGATTGCCATATACACAAATTTTTTAAATCATGGAAGATTTTTGAAGGAGAGAGCTCCAGAATAACTGTAAAGTGAGATTTGAAGATCTTGGGGTGTTATAATAACATATCCTGTCTTTATCTCATAGCAATTATGAGTGTACTGATTTGACTACCTTTATTTTAAGCACCTTTATTAGATCCTTCAGGCAAATTCCATAAATGCAGACTTTTTCTAAGTGCTAAGTTTATTAGCCAGTGATGAAGAGTTAGTCACTACTCCAGCCCATATTTGCTCCTCCCTGATGTCATCTCTGTTGGATTTTTCAAACTCGAGGTCATACACAGCACAAACCAAGTACAAGAACCAAATGTTGTGCTGTAAAATTAATTTTTTCATTGTAATTATCTGGGTGTTTGACTTGTCTTTTGGCCTCTTTGGGAGCCTTTGTTATCTGGGTTCTTGGCTGGCTTCCTCCCTTCAGTGACAAGCAGTGTATGGCTTTGCTTCTCCATAATCTTCATAATCAACACCTCCATTTGTGATAACAAAGTACATTCCCAACACTCTTGTGTGGAGCACTTTGCTTACTTTACAGAAATCGGAGGAAAGGTAAACAAACAGATGCTCTGCTGGATCCCATATTCAGAGTTTATTGGCAACCCAAGGAGAGAACATACTGTGACTTTTCTTTTGGAAGTATCAATACCTTATACATATCAGAGCAGGATTTTATCTCTATGTCCAATCCAATATAAAATTATCTCTCAAGGGGTAGCTGGCTCAGTCAGTTAAATGTTCAACTCCTGATTTTGGCTCAGGTCGTCATCTCAGGGTCGTGAGATTAAGCCCCATATCAACTTCATGCTGAGCATGGAGTCTGTTTAAGATTCTCTCTGCCCCTCCCTTCTTCCCCTTCCCTCTCAAAAAAAATTTTTTTTAATAAATAAAATTTTAAAAATAAGTAAAATTATATCTTGTGGGGCACCTGGGAGGCTTAGTTAGTGAAGCATTTTTCTTCACTTAGGTCATGATCCTGGGATCCTGGGATGGAACCCCAAGTTAGGGTCCCCTGTTCAGTGGGGAATCTGCTTCTCCCTCTCCCTCTGCTCTTCCCCCTCCACTCATGATGACTCTCTCTCTCTCCCTCAAGTAAATAAAATATCTTTAAAATTGTTTTTAAAAATGTCTTTAATTATCTCTTGGAAAGGAGATATTGTTCTTCAAGATGGATTGGAAACCAGATGAGAAAAGCTATGACTCCACATCACTAGATCTGATACTGCCTCTCTTTTGTATCATTTTGAATTGTGAGCAAATTCAGTTAGTGTAACCAGGATTCTTTGATATCTGTTTTGTTGAAAACAGGAAAAAAAAAAAAAAAGACGATGCCTCTCTGGCTCAATCAGAAGAGCATGTGACTCTTGAACTTAGAGTCATGAACTTCAGTTCCACATTGGGTATAGAGATTATGAAAAATAAATAAATAAGGTAGGGAAGGAAAAAATGAAACAAGATGGAATTGAGAGGGAGACAAACCATGAGACTCTTAATCTCGTAAAAAAAACTGAGGGTTGCTGGGGGGAGCAGGGGTGTGGAAAGGGTGTTTGGGTTATGGACATTGAGGGAGGGTATGTGATATGGTGAGTGCTATGAAATGTGTAAGCCTGATGATTCACAAACCTGTACCCCTGGGGCAAATAATACATGATATGTTAATAAAAATAATTAATATAAATAAATAAGTAAGCTTTTTAAAAGGGTATGAAAACAGGAAAAAATTTTTCACAGTCTTACTTAGAGTGAAATTTCAATGTGAATATTCAGCCATAGGAAAGCTTCCAAATTTTCCAATTTGACATTAATACAAACTTATGGCAGTGTTTTACTTCCCCCCACTAAATCTCCTATTATCAACAAAACAAAGGAAAAATGAGATTCCTATCAGTGTAAGTTGTCATGTGTTGAAGGGGCCAGGTAAAAGGTGCTATTGTCTGAACTTTATCCTCTCAAAATTCATATGTTAAATCCCTAACCCCCAGTGTGACTGTATTTGGAGATCAGGCAATTAAGGAGGCGATTAAGGTTACATGAGGTTGTAAGGACGGGGCCTTAATCCAATATGACTGGGGTCCTTATGAGACGAGAGACACCAGGGATACCTGCACACAAAGGAAAGGTTATATGAGAACACAGCAAAAAGGTGCTATCTGCAAGCCAAGGAAAGAGGCCTCAGGAGAAAATAAACATGTTAATACCTTGATCTTGGACTTCCAGTCTCAGAAACTGTGAGAAAATAAATTTCTATTGTTTAAGCCACCCAGCCTGTAGTATTTTATTATGGCATCCATAGAAGACTAACACATCAGTCAAAAATGTCTTCATGTAGAAAAGTGAGAAAGTCAAGCCTTCAAACTTCTTTTTTAAGATTTTTCATTCATTCTTTGAGAGCTAGAGAGAGAGAGCAAACAAGAGCACAAGTAGGGTGGTGGGTCAGAGGGAGAGGGATAAGCATACTTCCTGCTAAGCAGGAAGCCCAATGTGGGCCTCCCTGAGATCATAACCTGAGCCTAAGGCAGATGCTTAACTGACTAAGCCGCTCAGGCACCCCAAGCCTTCAAACTCTTGACCAAATTTATCTTATTTTGGAATCTCTGGATTTAATTGGGTTGCTTTGGGCAAAAATGATTTAGCCATTTCATTAAAATAATATTATCAGAGCATTTATAAGACAGCACAACTTTGTGTTCTCTAAGAGTTCAAATAAAAAAATCACCTGCTTAGTTGGATAATTTTTGATGCATTCAACACTGTGCTGGGAACCTAGTGGAATTTTGGGCATGATAATTTCAACTAGAAACATCTAAAGAAAGAAACTTACCAATATTGTAACTTTGGTTGTATTATGTTGACTCTTCCATGGGCTATAGCTTTCTCCTTCCTATCCATATCTCCCAAATTTTCTTCAGTGTGCTAGTATTTCTTTTATAATGGAAAACTAAAATATAATGGACTTGAAAACATTATATGTATGTATGTATATGTAATTCTTATTTACATGTTTTTAAGCCAATTACATTTTCATGTTTTATATATTTTACATATTTATATTATAGATATAGATAGAAATAGTATGTTGTAATGTTATCCACAGTTTGTCTAGAGGGTTAGGAATAACTAATTGGGGAAGGATTATGAAAGAAGAAAAAAAGAATCGTGACAGCAATGACATGGAAGAAAGAGAACAGAGCATGCTTGGATAAAGGTGTAGTTTGTTGTGCCACTAATGTGGTAAGGATACAAATATTATGTAAATTAAGGCTGGATAGACTAGAAATTGATAATTGAAAATCATAAGTGCCATCTTACGGAGTTTAGACTTTATTCCTACAACAGTGGAATGCATAAATGGTAGCATGAGTGGTGGTGTGAAGGCTTCTAAGAGAAGAGGCTGGAGCTTGGGAGATAGGTTAGGACCCTATGAAAAAGTCCTTGAGAGAGATGCTGTAAGTCTTGAGGATAGAAGGGATAAGGAAAAGAGGATAGAAAAAAATGACATTACATAAAGGGAATGGGTGTGGAACTTAGAGTAGACTGGACATAATGAAGAAAGAAAAGTACAAAGTCATGATATTAAAAAGGTCCCAGTTCAAAAGATTGTAAGAACAGTAGCTCCATAATCCTGCCTAGGGAACCCTGAAGGAAGAACAGTAAGTTCTGGTTTGGGAAAATGATGAATTAATATTTATCTCTTGTAGAAATAGCCAAATGCTATTTGATAACATGGGGTGAGAGATTAGGAGCAAATTACAACCAAGAGAATTATCTTCTTTCTAGGAATGAAAGTGTAAGCATACCATAAGAAAGAACCAAGAATGAGCCTTTAAGAAACCCCCCAGTTATGGGGCTGGATGTAGAAGAAAACAAGCAGCCATGGTTAGGGGGTGGTATTAAAAAAAGCAGAAATAGTACAGCTAGGTGAAAGAAGAATATGATGAAACAGAAGGTGTGAATAAAGGCTTGACATATGCTTGCGATAGCATGAACATATTTGCTGTTTTGGCCTGACCGAATAAACAGCCTTCACTAACCAGGGAAACCATTTTATTCCCAGAATCAACAATAGGATGGTGCCTTGCTGTCTAGGATAAGATGGGGCTGGCTATTTATCCTAAGATCCTTCCTTCCTGCTTCTTGACCTGTAACTTGGCCTCCCTGTAGCTTTCTTATCTTCAACCCATAGGGAACATACTCCAGTTAAGAGGAAACTGCATCTCTCCTCTCCAGGCACCTACTCTGATTTCTATTATCTTTTATCAGCTGTAATACTATCCAAGGTTTTGATTTCAGACAGCAGCAGGCTTGGACATTCTCTCTTAAGACCAGAGGTTATCCAAACAGCCAATGGGCAAAGTGTAATACCTCACAATTAATAATAATCAAAAGCATTAACAGCTAAAATTGAGATCTTCCTGACCACTCAAGAACACAACTCTGTTGATTGATCTCACTCTAAATTCATGACTGCTAACCTCCCATGGGCAATCCTACCACATATGCCTAATTTATTCTCTTCCCTATTCTCCTAAATTACTACTAGCTCACATTTTTTCTTCTACCTTCAAACCTTCTACCGCTCCAACTTCCCCATCATTCTCAGTGATAACATTTATAGAGACAATAGAAGCAATCAGTACTAGCTTTCCACCATCAAATATCAAATTGTAACTGCATTCAACACCCAAACTCTGCATTTTCTCAGCTACATCAAATCTGTATCATTGCTGAATCAAAATTCAGTCCCTCCGGGGTGCCTGGGTGGTTCAGTGGGTTAAGGCCTCTGCATTTGGCTCAGGTTATGATCTCAGGGTGCTGGGATCGAGCCCCGCATCTGGCTCTCTGCTCAGTGGGGAGCCTGTTTCCTCCTCTCTCTCTGCCTGCCTCTCTGCCTACTTGTGATCCCCCTCTGTCAAATAAATAAATAAAGTCTTAAAAAAAAAATCAGTCCCTCTGCCTGGATCCCAAACCCTCTCAGCAGCTCAGTCACTTTGCTTCTGCTATTATATCCTCTTTACTGGAGCACTTCCATCAACACAGAAACATGTTCTGATGTTTCACTTTAACTTTTCAGAGTCTCAGCTCCAACAGTGAGAATTCTCTAAACATTTAGGTTCTTTGAACAACTCTTTAAGCTGCCCTCTTCTTTCTTCCTTTCTTTCATAACTTCACAAGACTCTTTTACTGAAATGACTTTTGCTAATTCTGAAATGTTTTATACTGCCATATCATGGTTATTTTTTCTTTAGTCAAATAAAAATTTCTGTTTCCCCAAGCTGTGATGAAGAGTTTCAAAAACCTGGTAACAGAAATGTAATAAAAGTACTTTATAAGAGTACTTTGCAAGCTTCTCCATGTTCTTTACTTACTTACCTGAGCAAAATCTTTGGTAAATGGTGTGACACATACCACAAAGCCCTCTTGAAGTTTTCTTTTTCTTTATTTCTTTTTTTTTCCTCTTTTGTTTCTGTCTCTTTTATGAGACAATGTGATAAACACCATCAAGATAGAAATATTTTTAACATTTAAAAAACTATGCATGTTCTTCAGAATGATAACCAGCAAAGAAATTGAATCAGTAACCAAAAAACTCCCAATAAACAAAAGTCCAGGACCAGATGGATTCACAGGTGAATTCTGCCAAACATTTAAAGAAGAATTAATACCTATTCTTCTAAAACTACTCCAAAAAGAAGAAAAGGAAGAAAAACTTCCAAATTCATTCTATGAGGCCAGCATTACCCTCTATGCCAAAACTGGATGAAGACACCACTAAGAAAGAGAGGTACAGGCCAATATCCTTGATGAGCATAGATGCAAAATTCTCCAACAAAATACTAGCAAACTGGTCCAACAATATATTTAAAAAATCATTCACCATGATCAAGTGGGATTTATTCCTGGGTTGCAAAATTGGTTCAGTATTTGCAAGTCAATCAATGTGATGCATCAAAAAGTGAAAGGTTAAGAACCATATGATCATTGCAATAAATGCAGAAAAAACATTTAACAAAGTACAATATCCATCCATGATAAAAACTCTCAACAAGTAGGTTTAGAGAGAATATACCTCAACATAATAATATAGAAAATACTTCAACATAATAAATGCCATGATGAACTCACACCTAACATCATCTTTAATGGAAAAAACTGAGAGATTTCTCCTAATGTCAGGGAAAGACAAGGGTGTCCGCTCTCACCACTTTTATTCAATATAGTACTGAAGGTCTTAGCTGCAGCAATCAGACAACAAAAAGAAATAAAAGGCATCCAAATTGGCAAGAAAAGAAGTAAAACTTTCACTATTTGGAAGACCACCAAAAACTGCTAGAGCTAAGAAACAAATTCAGTAAAGTCACAGAATACAAAATCAATGTATGTAAATCTGTTGTATTTTCATATACCAATAATGAGACAGCAGAAAGTGAAATTAAGAAAACAATCCCTTTACAATTGTATCAAAAATAAGATACCTAGGAATAAACCTAACCAAGGAGGAAAAAGACCCGTACTCTGCAAACTATAAAACAATGATGAAAGAAATCAAAGACAAAGAAATATAAAGATGTTCTACATTCATGGACTAGAAGAAAAAATATTGTTAAAATGTCTATATTACCCAAAGCAATCTACATATTCAATGTAATCCTTATCAAAATACCATCAGCATTTTTCACAGAAGTAGAACAAACAGTTCTAAAATTTGTATGGACCCACAAAAGACCCCATGTAACAAAAACAACCTTGAAGAAGAAAAGCAAAGCTGAAAGCATCACAATTCCAGACTTCAAGTTATATTACAAAACTGTAGTGATCAAAACAGTATAGTACTGGCACAAAAATAAACACATAGATCAATGGAACAGAATAGAAAGCCCAAAAATAAACCCACAACTAAATGTTCAGTCTTCAACAAAGCAGGAAAAAATATCTTGTGGAAAAAAGACAGTCTCTTCAAAAAATGGTGCTGAGAAAACTGGACAGCTACATGCAAAAGAAGAAACTGGACCACTTTCTTACACCACACACACACACACACAAAAACTCAAAATGGATTACAGACATAAATGTGAACCATAAAAATCCTAGAAAAAAACACAGGCAATAACTTCATTGACATCAGCCAAAGCAACTTTTTTCTAGATATGTCTCTGAAGGCAAGGGAAACAAAAGGAAAAATAAAGTATTTGGACTACATCAAAATAAAAATCTTCCCACAGAAGAGGAAACAATCAAAAAAATATAAGGCAACCCACAGAATGGGAGAAGATATTTACAAATGACATATGCAATAAAGGGAGAGTATCCAAAATATATAAAGAACTTATAAAACTCAACACCCAGGGGGCGCCTGGGTTGCTCAGTTGGTTAACTGTCTATCTTAGGCTCAGGTCATTATCTCAAGGTCTTGGGATTGAGCCCCACATCTGGCTCCCTGCTCAGTGGAGAGTCTGCTACTCCCATTCCCTCTGCCCCACCCCCTGCTTGTGCGCTCACTCTCCCTCTCTCTCTCATGTTCTCTATATCTCACTCTCAAATAACTAAATAAAACCCTTAAAAAAAAAACCTCAACACATAGGGGTGCCTGGGTGGCTCAGTGGGTTAAGCCTCTGCCTTTGGTTCAGGTCATGATCTCAGGGTCCTAGGATCAAGCCCTGCATCGGGCTCTCTGCTCAGCGGGGAGACTGCTTCCCCCTCTCTTTTCCTGTCTCTCTGCCTACTTGTGATCTCTCTCTCTCTGTTAAATAAATAAATAAATAAAATCTTTAAAAAAACAAAAAACCTCAATACCCAAAAAACAAATAATCTGATTAAAATGAAAAGAAGACATGAAGAGACATTTCTCCAAAGAAGACATCCAGATGGCCAACAGGCAAATGAAAATATGATCATCATCACTTACCATCAGGGAAATACAAATCAAAACTACAATTAGATATCACCTCATGCCTGTCAGAATGACTAAAATCAATAACACAGGAAACAAACAGGTGTTGGGGAGGATGTGAAGAGAAAGAAACCCTCATGCACTGTTGGTGGGAATGCAAACTGCTGAAGCCACTGTAGAAGACAATATGGAGCTTCCTCAAAAAGTTAAAAACAGATATATCCTATGATCCATCACTCACACTACTGGGTATTTGCACAAAGAACACTAATTCAAAGGGATACATGCACCCCTATGATTATTGCAGCATTATTTATAATAGCCAAGATATGGAAGCAACCCAAGTGTCCATCACTGATGAATGGATAAAGAAGATGTGGTATGTAGATAGATAGATAGATAGATAGATAGATAGATAGATAGATATTATTTAGCCATAAAAGAGAATGAAATATTGCTATTTGCAATGACATGAATGGAACTAGAGAGTATAATGCTAACCAAAATAAGTTAGGTGGAGAAAGACAAGCACCATATGATTTCACTCACATGTGGGATTTAGGAAACAAAGCAAATGAGCAAAGGGGAAAAAAAGTGAAAGGGAGACAAATCAAGTAACAGACTTAATTATAGAGAACAAACTTACGGTTACCAGAGGGGAGGTGGGTAGAGGGTCGGGTTAAATAGTTGATGGGGATTAAGGAGTACACTTGTAGTAAGTACCAGATGTTGTATGGAAGTGTTGAATCACTATTGTACACCTGAAACTAATATAAAACTGTACGGCAACTCATTGGAATAAAAAACAACTATGCATGTTCTTGTGTTAACTGCACAAATACCACAAAATGGTATTAAGTACTGAATACTGTAAATCTTCAACTCATAATAGATTTTACTGTACAGTAATCATGAATGTGAAGAATACATTTGACTCTCAATTAAATATGTTCCCCATTTTTGTTATTAGGCTCCAGGAATCCAGATACAATGTTCTATTTCCATAGATATGAAGGCATGGACTTTGGAGGGAACATTGTTTGTGTCTCTGTCATACCTGTCTTTCTAGTAGTGTTTCTTTCATGTAGAGCATTTGAGCCTTTAAGCAATGACATATGTGATTATTTTTTAAATGACAAAATACGGAAAAATTGAATACCAGTTAGGATACACTAACCATGAGAAAGTCAGAACACACTATGAACTACAGAAAAAACTCAGTGAATCCTCTGGATAATATGGGCAAAAAAGCCTCATTCACGTGGAATATCCAAGTTAATGCCAACTTTGAGACTTATTTATCTAGATTATCGCATTTCTACATAGTGTGTGCATTACAGATCCAGCTAATGCCTTCATTCGTGGAAATTTTTCATCCTTCCAGGACGATTCTTTAAAATTTTCGTAAGCAACCAGAAGTCATTTGGAGTGAAATATGAAAGCTTGCCAAGTTGTGTTTCACATTTCTGAGAACAAATCAAAGTATAACCTAAAAGTTAAAATAAATGACTTATGTTGCCCATGGCTGTTCCTGGTGGTCACTGAATCATGGCCACTCTACTGGAATAAAGGAACAAATGCTAAGGGTGAATTTGAAGGGCAGTATTTTTTATGTGTTTATCTTTGTTCTGGAATTTTTTTAAGTCTTATTTCTCTTCTTTTCAGTCATACCTCTTACTTTTTAACAAAAAAGTATATCCTGGGGCGCCTGGGTGGCTCAGCGGGTTAAAGCCACTGCCTTCGGCTCCGGTCATGATCCCAGGGTCGTGGGATCGAGCCCCGCATCGGGCTCTCTGCTCTGCGGAAAGCCTGCTTCCTCCTCTCTCTACCTCTGCCTACTTGTGATCTCTGTCTATCAAATAAATAAATAAAATCTTAAAAAAAAAAAAAGTAGATCCAGATATGTTTTCTTGAGAATTTCTCTGGCATCTCATGATTGCTGCCAGCCTCATGTAGTATCACAAAGCCACAGTTAGATATTAGCGTTCTGTGAGTAGGAAGGGAAAGTAGGACTCTTGTGGCTTCAGCTTGCCAAACAGCTCTCAAGTACAGTACCTTTTGTCCCAGCTGCCTCTCATATGCCATTTTCATGTCATCCTTGTCAGCAAGTGAAATGTTCAAGCCACACAGCTAAGGAAGTTAGGAAAAGGAGTCCAATTGGAGCATCTCTAAAAGCAGTGGTAAAGTTAAGTCTTGAGCAACGATGATATCACTCTGAAAACTATTTTATTAAAAAAAAAAAAAAAACTTTTTTTAGAGAGAGAGAGACTGAGACTGTGAGTGGGGGATGGGGGATGTGGTGGGGAGGGGCAAAGGGAGAGAGAGAATCTCAGGCAGGCTCCAACACAGCACAGAGCCCAATACAGGTCTCGATCTCACAACCCTGAGAATATGACCTGAGCAGAAATCAAGAGTTGGGCGCTTAACTGAGTAAGCCACTTAGGTGCCCCAATTTTATTTCAAAACTTACTGGAATTTTCAAGAGCCAGACATATTAATATGTTCTATGAGACATTATTATTTGTGTGTGTGTGTGTGTGTGTGTGTGTGTGTGTAGAAGATACTACCCATGTTCTGCTTACTATTTGTGTGACCCTCCCCTGGCTTTTGTATGTTCTTGTTTCCAAAAGCTCACTCCAACAACTTTATTTGGAGGACTACTAGAGTATTCCTGAGCCTTTGCCCACACAGGCAAGGAGCCAGACATCCCTCAGACAGCCCTTAGCCAGTAACTGATGCCAGAGAATTGAAGGCACAGATTCCTTGCCCAAGAATCATGGGAGGCAAGGAATTCTACTTTCCTTTTGTCAGTCATCAATCTAATACTAATGACCTTAAATAGCTTGTAAAAATATTAATAGTTATCCCCTATAATCTGTTATATAAAGTTTTACTCACATTAATCCATGTGAATTCATTTAGTCAAAAACTTATATTGAAGATTCCCTATAAACAGAATACTGTGCTTATATTCAAAATCTGTAAAAGATAGATGAACATGTACCCTGAATATAGACTCTTACCAGTATATTTGGATTTTTCTAGTTGATGAGAGGAGTGGCTCATTCCTACAGAGTTCATTCAACCTTAAAGTCTCTTAAAATGTATATTTCTATGGAGGATTCTAGATGGCAATTAGAAATACAAGGCCCAGAGTTTGGGTGATAGTTAGAGACTAGACCATGGTTCATTCTAGGAGTGAAAATATAAACAGATCATAGGAAGGGGTGAGGATGGGATATTAGAGAAGGCTCTCAGGGAACTGGAGGTAGAAGATTAGCCATAGATTAAAACAGAGAGTAGACTCTGTAGTAGGAGAAGGTAGTGTCCCAGAAGAGGGAAAGAATTATTTTGAGAAAGATGCACCGAGAGGGCTCATTTCTTCATGAACAAATACAGTATTATCCTGCCTCCCTCACATTGCTAGGGCAGCGGCACACATTGCCCCCATTGCTGCTGCATCTCTCAGGTGACTTTCCTGTTCCTGATTTTATCCTTGCACACTTTACATGACATTGTATCTGATAGTAGAAGCGTTACCATCCCTTTTCTGCATTAGTTTAGCTGACAATCTTCTCTTGTAAACGTTACCACAAGCCCTATTGAGTGAAAGAGATGTAAGACTTCACAGTTCTCTCTTTCCTCTTCACTTTGGTGAGTTGATTCTTGACATTTGGAAGCAACAGTATCCATAGTAGCAGTAGCTGCCAGAGAATACACAAGTTAAAAAGAAAACAAAATCAGCTTCAGAAAGAAGTAAGCACTTGATACAAATAAAAAATGTACTCAACATTTATTTTTCACTGTTGATTTGCACCAAATGGGCGGGAATATTTTTAGGTACAATTCTTTCTGGGCTACTATATTCCAGGCCTGTTGTTGCCCTTAAAAACGTTCACATTTGCAAGTTGCAGCAGATGCCATCAAATCTAATTCTCCCTGGGGCCCAAAGATACTCTTCTTTCTCATCTTTTATCTTGATCATGGATGAGTTTTCACAGAGTTTATCCTCAGTGGTAAATTACATTCCAATTCTTTGAGTCAGAGCAACGTCTTAACACGCACACCAATATCAGGGTTGCTGCTTTGCTACCAGTTTTGCCTGGAGACGGAAGACTTTTAGAGATTAATTTAAAACATCTCAGAACCATATGAACTTGGGACAATGAAGACTAGTAATGATTAAAACGTGGTTTTCTGTGCTTTGAAGAATTCTCACCCAAAAGATGAGAGCCATTTGTTTTTTCACTTCACAAGAAGAAACAGACCTAAGGATTCAAATTAGACTTAAATTAGAAGAAAGTACAAACAGTGAAGACTGATATACATTAAAAGTATTCCAAAAGCTAGATGCAGCCACTGTGGAAAACAGTATGGAGGTTCCTCAAAAAGTTAAAAATAGAAATTAAACTTAGATGGAGTGCCTGGGTGGCTTAGTCTGTTAGGCATTAAACTTATTCTCTATTGTTAATAATAATAATCAAATCTCTTGATTTCATCACAGATCATGATCTCAGGGTTATGAGATCAAGCCCCACATTGGGCTCCCTGCTCAGTGGGGAGTCTGCCTGAGATAATCTCTCTCTCTCTCTCTCCCTCTGCCCCTCCCCCCACACACTTATTCATACACACACTCTCTCTCTGTCAAAATAAATAAATAAATCTTTAAAAAAAGGAATTAAACATAGAATTACCGTACAATCTAGCAATTCCAATTTTGGGCATATACTCAAAAGAATTGAAGGCAGGGGCTCAAATAGATATTTATATACCCATATTTGTAAACAGCATTATTTACAATAGCCAAAAGGTACAAGCAACCCAAATGTCCATCAATGGATAAACAAAATGTGGTACACAGATACAATGGAATGCTCTTCAGCCTTAAAAAGGAAGGAGATTCTGCCACATGCTACTACATGAATGACCCTTGAGGATATTATGGTAAATGAAATAACCCAGTGACCAAATGACAAATGCTGTAAGATTCCACTTGTATGAGACCAAATTCATACAGAAAGAAAGTATAAAGGTAGGTTCCAGGGGCTGGTAGGAAGGGGGAATGGGTACTTGTTTCATGATACTTGTTCACAAGGTAAAAATTTCTGGAGATTGAGTATATGTTTACAACAATGTGAATATACTTAACAATACTACACGGTACATTTAAAAATAGTTGAGATGGTAAGTTTTCTGTTACACATATTTTAATAAAATTAAAAATGATTGTAAATTATTTTATATTTTTTTTAAAAGTTAAAAATAGAACTACCCTTCCATACAGCAATTGTACTATTAGGTATTTACCCCAAAAATACAAAAGTACTAATTCAAAAGGATACATGCACCCAGATGTTTATAGAGGCATTATCTATAATAGCCAAATTATGGGAACAGCCCAAGTGTCCATCAATTGATAAATGGGTAAAGAAGATGTGGTGTATATATATACAATGGAATATTACCCAACTATAAAAAGAACAAAATCTTGCCATTTGCAATGACATGGGTGGAACTAGAGAGTAATCTCTTATGATTATAGTAGGCTCATCTGGATAATCCCAGATAATCTCCCTATTTTAAGGTCAGCTGATTAGCAATCTCAAATTCATCTGAAACCATAATTCCCCTTTGCCATATAACCCAACATATATACCTGTTGCAGGTACTGGGGGACATGGGAACATTATTCTTCCTACTGCTGAAGGATCTAAGACATTGCCTATTAAGGTAGAATTTAGAATTCAGCCTTAAATTAAGGATTACTTCTTCACTCAGACCTTAATAATATCCTGGTAGCTTGCAGGATAAAAATTACTATGTTTCTTATAAATACCAAAATGACAATTGCCATTAACTGTCTTTTTAGTATATGTGCTGCCAAAGCGAGCACTTAACTGTCTTTTTAAATAATTAAAAATATATTTACCTAACCATTTAGTCATTATTTAATTTGTACATTCTTTAGCGTTCCATAGTTTTCCAAGATAGAATTTGACCACATTTGAACCACATTTCACATCTCATCTAAGGGGAAAAATTGGAAAAATAATGCCATAAACATCTTTACATCAGGTAAAGCTCATCTACATTTTTTCCCAGGATCTCGACTAGAAAGAACTTCTAGCTCTGTGTGTATATTCATACACACAATCACCCATGGTCATGCATTCACACATGAGAAACAAAATCCCCCCCTCCAGAAAACAGGCGTTGGGGGTGGAAAAAGAAGAGACCTGGACTGAAGTTATAATGAGAAAAGACACTGTAAAAATAACATTGTGGCTTCTGTGGGATCCCATATTTATCCTCTCAGATGCTTCCAGAGCAAACATAGTCCATTTATAAGTGAAAGGAGGATTTTGCTGTCAACCTAGAAGCTCCACCTGAGATCTGGGAAGGAAAAGCCCCACCCTCACTCTTTTAGTCTCTTACCTCATGGCCTAAGGCAAACAGCACCACCACCACCCTCTGAAAAATGTAGGTGTCGGCATCTATGTTCACCTTTGCAGTACAGAAAAACAAAGTAGTTAGTATTTAAATCTACCCAAGAGAGATGGTTTCAATATGATCATCTTTCCAACTTCAACAATTATGTCTGAAATGACATTCAACTGGAATTAAGTATCATATTTTCATGTTCTCCAGTCTTAGGATGAATGCAGAGGTTCTGCCTATGTTACTCAGAAGTGACCTGGGTACTACAGTAGAGATGAAAGGGGAAAGTGAGGAGTTAGGAAAAAGATGTGCCTCCTCTCCACCAACCACCAGTCCCCTGAAGGATCAGGGGTACAGAGGAAAGAACACAAGTTTAATCATGAGGAAGAGGTGCTTTTGAACTGAGTTCACCATACCTAGTGTCTGACCACTAACAAATTCCACAAATCTTTTGGCCCTGCATTTTTTCTACTTTAAAGATGTAATGATCATTCCTACCTTCAAAGAAAGCTCTTGTGATAATTGATAATTAAATGAGAATATGTTTGGAGATATGCAGCACTTGGCCCATGGATACTTAAGAACATTGAAGTACATTGTTATAGCTCTTCTGGCAGTCCTGAAACTACTGGCCCCAAATCTATTCACTGCCCTTCTCCCCCACTCTTCCTCTGTGTATTGCAGAGGTGCTCATACCCCTGCAGCCAGTCTTCCCCAGGCTTTCATAACACCTGGCTGGGTTAGACCAGCACTATGGAAAGTACTTATGGATGTTAGACAAGGGGTACAGGGAGAATCCAAGGTAGATTGGCCCACCAAATTGCCCTCTGGTCAGGTGATCTCAGCCCTTTAGGCATACCATCTACTTCCACACTAGGGAGAGTAATGGCTACTTTTGGGTTAGCTCACCAATGATGCCCATCTGGCTTGGTTTGGCTCTCCACTTCTCCATCATTTGTGTAACCCTAACCCTGCATTAGGCCCTCTGTTTTAGATATTCAAAGTGTTTCTATTTTTCTGGTGAAATCTTGGCTGATAGAATTCTTTTCCTCTTTCCTAAGCAGTGACAAAAGAGAGAGTAATATAAAGGTCAGAGAACAGCCTGCCTCAGAGTTATTTTATCCCCACAAACTCAGGGCTTGCAATCCTTATTTTGACTTGCCCATTATCTGCTCCTTTTATGTGATAATTATGATCACGATTTAATGACCTCTGGAGTGGAGAAACCAAGAATCACCTACCACTATCCAAATGGATGGATGGTTTGAAGAGCACCATCAAATGGAAGAGCTAATCAGCTTAGTTGTTTTTCATCCTAGACATCAGTGAGCAGGGCTTTCCAACAGACAAAATAATTAATAGACAACAGGCTGAAATTGTTGTGATGTGCACGAGAGGTAGCCAAGGTTGGGAGCATTAAATGCCTATCAAAAGAACCTTAAGAGGCCTTCTTTTCACTCCATTCAGGTGTCTGCTCAAATGACACTTCAGAGAAGCCTTCCCTGACTGACTCAGATCAGTGCCTTCCCTGACCAGGTGATTTAAACCAGTGCCATCATCGCCACTACTCTCTTTCCTTTCATTTCAAGGCATTTATGAATACTGGATTTCACATTATACATGTTTGTTTATCATCTATTGCCTGTACCAGTGAGGAAAACTTGGAAGATTAAGGGCTTTATTTTGTTCATCACTAAATGTCAAGAACCTAGCACTGTATCTGGCACATAGTAGGCACTCAGAAAATACATGTTCAGTGAATGAATGAATGTGAGAACACTACCCAGCCTTGTGCCTGGATCTGTCTTCTTCTCCCCACTACATACTCCCCACCTCAGCCAAGAGTATTCATTACCTACTTAAAATCCTAAGCTAACCCATTAGCAGGCCCTTCTTAATACCCTGACAGAAAGCATATAATAGCTTCTGAGCCTTGGGCTTTGGTTGTTAACACTTTCAAGAGCCTCATGATGCTATTTTCTTATGCCACTTCATCTTGTTTTGCCCTTTCAGTTCTTATTTTCTTTTTGTTTTGTTTCCTGAATATTTCCCCAGAACTTTTCACCTATGCCTTGCCCATCTGTTTGCCCAGCTAACCTCTGACTCAGTGTTTTAAACTGGCCACAAACTCATGTATATGTCTTGGGTTCTTACTATTAATTTAGACACCCCAGTACCTGGTTTTCCTTTCTTATATATATCCGTGCCCTATATATTGCATTTTAAAATAATGGAAGGAAAAAACAGAGTAGAGGAAAATAAGAGATACTGAAAATAAAACACCTCTGCTTTACCATTTTTTCTAGGGTTGGACTTTACCAAGAGCACCTTATCTGATTTGTTTGAGCTGATGACTTAATGTATAATCTGAAGGAAGGTTATTTGACCTTGTGGGCTAGCTTGCCCTAACATAACCATGAGAAAAAAAAAGTTCAGTGCTAATGCTCAGCTCCACATTCCAAGAGGAGCCTTAATCCTGGACTGATAAATAATAAGCAAAATTTGGGGCACCTGAGTGGCTCAGTGGGTTAAGCCTCTGCCTTCGGCTCAGGTCATGGTCTCAGGGTCCTGGGATCGAGCCCCACATCGGGCTCTCTGCTCGACCGGGAGCCTGCTTCCTCCTCTCTCTCTGCCTGCCTCTCTGCCTACTTGTGATCTCTCTCTCTGTCAAGTAAATAAATAAAATCTTTAATAATAATAATAATAAGCAAAATTAGTCCTGCTAATCCTTAATTGTTACAGGCTTCGGTGATATATCAATGCTGTTGAAGAAACACTTAAATTATTTACTTAACAGTATTTTGTGCTTGGAAACAGCTTCATTAGTCTCCCTATTTTGCAGAGCTTATGTACTCATTGGTGGGAAGGAAAGGATTTGGTTTAGGAGTTCAGAAAGCTGGATGCTGGTATCAACTCTACCACCTATTACCTATGTGACTTTGGGCATTTCATCTCTCTCAGGCTTGATGTTCTCATCTCTAAATGAAAGGTTTGAATTTAGAGAATCTCTGAAATTATTTCATACCTTTACATTCCTGTGCAACCTAGAAAATAAATAAAAGCATTCATACGTGTGGAGGGTTTTGCCAAAATGGCACTCAAAACAATATTTTGATTGTGGTATGGAGAAAGGAGCTCTGGAATCTCAGTGCCACTATTTTTCATAATTCTTTTCAAGTTTGTTAGCTTCCATCTTTACCTGTAAAATCAGGAGTTTGAGCAACAATATATCTAAGCATCCTTCTTTTCTAAGGTCTCACAGTTCTATGTTTCTATGACAATACAAAGTCTATTTTCCTAACAAACTGTAAACAAATTTTCACATTTTTGAAAATTGACAACTATAAAATGGCACTTGAAATTTGGGTGAGAGAGATACAAAATCCTCTCACCTTGATAAGAGCTTTCTGCCTAGTAAATTTCAGTGGAGAAAAACTTATTATTGATAATATGGATGAATGGATAGATAGATAGATAGATAGATAGATAGATAGATAGATAATAGATGAGAGAGAGAGAAGGAAGGAAGGAAGGGAGGGAGGGAGGGAGGGAGGGAGGGAGGAGGAAGGAAGGAAGGAGAAAGAAAGGTAGGATTTTTTTTAAGAGAAGCACCAGAAAGAGAAGGAGTAGCTAACATGAATATGTGGATTAATGAGATTGCTAGTTTCAGGCCATAAACCAAATTTCATCTTTGATGAAAGGTGATCCCAATGGCTCCAATCTTTGTTTTATTTCTCACATTTTTCCAAATTACACCCATTCCCCAGAACTTGATCTACTAGAGCTAATTGTAAAGTCATTATCTGTAAGACTGTCGATATTATCCTCAGAAGAGTCTCCTTCTTAATTAACATTAAGAAGAGTTAATTTCTTAACTTTCTTGTAATACATTAATTGTATTTAGGTTAAAAATCACGTGTTTAAAATCTATGATTTAAGTTTCTATTATTTTCCAAGAAGGCAGATGGTACTATGACAGGAAAAAAAAAGTGGGGGGAGGGAAGGGAGGCAAGGTAGTTTCCTATTTCTTAGGGAGAAAGCATTTGAATACCATTTCCTATCTTAAAGAAAGACTGTCATGGATAATTAAAAGTACTTAGCTAAGTATAAAAGTATAAAAAGTATAAAGTATAAAAGTACTTATAAAAAGTATAAAAAGTATAAAAAGTATAGCACATGGCCTGGAACATGGTGTTTGACAAATGTGATTCTCCTTCTTTCCTTTCTTCCTTCTATAAATGGATTCCTAGACAATCCTCAAGATGATTCCGAATCCTAAAAATTCTAAATCATCCCCACTCCATAATTTACTATGCCTCTCCTCTTTTAATAAAGCCTAATAAACACCTCTATGCTTCACGTGCCCTTAGGCTGTTCATTTTATTTCTAGTAGTGTCTAAACAGATTAAAAGCACAAGACTTGCAGTCAAGATTCAGCATGCTTTTAAAGATTCTGTCTTTCAGAGCTCTGTTTTTTAAGTTGTGAGCTCTGAGAACACACTGTAAAAGGAAATGAGTACTGCTTGTTCAGTCTTCCTCAGTTTTAGACCTTTCCCACCTCCTTCTAGGACAATGAAGTTCCAAAGACCTGGGTGGAGATCAGCATCCTCTGTAAGGCATAACTGCAAAATATACTCTTGAGTCCCTTGAGTTTGGGGCACAAACTTGCAGATTTGAAAGGCTATGTCATCCCCCTTTGCCTCATCTATACCAAAGATAATTGAGTTCCATTTTCTCAGTCATTGATTTATGCCTTGCCAGTTTTTCTGAGTAATGACTAAAACTGTTGAAGAATGTATTTAGCCTATTCATATATGTTGATGTATGATAACAACATATTATATTTGTTTATATATACCTGTCCTTTTTATCACAAAGGATTCGGTTGGCTTTCATCAAAGTATATGATAAATTTATAAGTGGAAAACCCAGCCTAAAGAAAAAGGAGAATGTAAATGTGGTTGCTGTGACTGAAGTGCACATTTAATTATAATCTGCTGGTCGCCGGGACCATAATGCTCATCGGGGACAGAGAAGTATACCAGCCTACAGAAAAGAGATAAAACTGTTTTTAGCAATAACTTCTAAATAGAATGATACATAGGACTTTCAATAAGAGATATGGCGTTATTTATGGACCAAATTCTTAACATATTTACAGCAAATTAAATGGGGTTCAGATGGTTATTTTTGATGGTAACTTTCAATAAAATGTTCATGGCATAAGATTAAATCACACTTTTGGGGATGAATATGTGATATTGTAAAGGATTAGAACCAATTCTGAAAGTGTCTGGAAATGCAGTTGATCCAGGGAATACTGTAGAAGGCTTTCTAGCAAAGGAACAAACTGTCTCTTAGATAACCTACCCAGAACTTTTTTTTTTTTTTTAAGATTTTATTTATTTGTTAGAGAGAGAGAGAGCGAGCACAGGCAGACAGAGTGGCAGGCAGAGGCAGAGGCAGAAGCAGCCTCCCTGCCAAGCAAGGAGCCCGATGTGGGACTCAATCCCAGGACGCTGGGATCATGACCTGAGCCGAAGGCAGCTGCTTAACCAACTGAGCCACCCAAGCATCCAAACCTACCCAGAACTTTACTTTTCACAACTCAGCTACTAAAAGAAGGTATAAGAGAAAATATTCTCACCTTAACCTAATGTAACATTGTGTGCCAATTTATTCAAATAAAAGAAATTTTAAAAGAGAGAGAGTATACTCTCAGAATAAGACCTGTGGAAGTCTTCTACACAAGGAGTAAATCCTTAAGCTTAGAAAACCAGGTAAACAAGCACCAAGGTGTTAGGTGCCTAACTCTTGTTCCAGCCTGAATTAAAGATCACCCCAGCTCCTCAGGATTTGATTGCATATGCATGTGGGAACATTAAATTAAGAATTTTAACAATAATCTGACTTTACTTAGCCAAACTAGAATATGCTCTCTTAATATAGAGGTATAAAATTGGGTTTTCCATTTACCTTCCCATTTGGATAAAGAAGATGTGGTTCATATATACAGTGGAATAATACTCAGCCATGAAAAAGGATGAATACTGATCGTTTACATTGACATGGATGGAACTGGAGGTTATTATGCTAAGTGAAATAAGTCAGTCAGAGAAAGACAATTATCATATGGCTTCACTCTACTTGGAATATAAGAAATAGCACAGATGATCATAGGGGAGGCGAGGAAACACAGAATGGGAAGAAATCAGAGAGGAAGACAAACCATGAGAGACTCTTGACTCCAGGAAATAAACTGAGGGATTGAGGGCTATGGAAAGAGAGGTAAGGGGATGGGGTAACTGGGTGATGGGTATTAAGAAGGGCACGTGATATGATGAGCACTGGTCATTGAACATTATACCAAAAACTAATGATGTACTATATGTTGGCTAATTGAATTTAAATAAAATAAAGAAAAAATAAATAGAACCCATGTGTCATTTCAACAGGGGGCTTTTCTGATCCCCTGTACTACGGTGGACTTCCCCAATGTGTGTTCTTAGCTTACTACTCATTATACTTTAGTTATAATTAGTCATTTGATGTCTCTCCACCCCTTCAGACAGGAAAAGCATAGGAAATAAATTTGTCTTTTTCACTACTTATTCTCCATGTCTAGAATGTAGTATCTGATTTATTATCAATCTTCAAAAACCCCATTTGTGAAATTATTGAATGCATGTTGCTATTTCAGTGTTGCTTTATAACTTCGTTTGCTTCATAACTTTTTGGTAAATGATCTTTCCACTCATCAGGAGTGAATTCAGGTAGTACCTATGTTGGATGTGATAGGTATGACATCATTTACTCCTTAGAACCACCCTCTGAGAAAAATATGATTCTTATCTTCATTTTACTACTGAGAAAACTGAGGCACCAAGAGGGAAAGTACTTTCCAGAATCATACCCTTGGGAAGTGGTAGAGCTAGGATTCACTCTCAGGCAGTCTGGCTTCAAATTCCACAGTCTTTACCACATATTACAGAAGCCATGAGCAAAGTACTTGGAGGTTTCAATAATTCCATCCTCTCACAGAGTGCCCATCTCATTGCATTCTTACTAACTTTTATTAATAGAAACTATTGTTTTAATCATTTTTCTTGATAAAAAGTTGAGATTGAATATTGTCTTATTGTTTATTAGCTCCTTTTATTTATTTAGGAAATTAGTACATGTATGTTTTAATTGATGGAGATAAAAGAAAAAGAAAGACAAAGAAATGGTCTATTGTTCAGGTACAGCAACAGGCCTAATTAACTAACTGAAGTGTTGCTTTTTGAGGACTAGAAGACATGGGAGAAGTACCAACAACGAATGTCTCTATTTTAAGGGTGGTCATTAACTTATCCTGGAAGCCAGTGCTCTTCAGAGAGGAAGGAAGCACTGTGCTAATAACACCAAGACTATAGGCATAAACCAGGACTACCCCAGACAAACTGGGATATAAAGTCAGTTTACCTATTTTTTACCTTAGCACCAGGCTGGTTCTAGTTCTCAGCTGTGGTGACTGCTACTGGTTACCCCAAATAGTTTTATTCAGCATATCACATGGACTGTGTTCATTTTTCTAACATTCCTGGCATTGTACAACTATTTGTATTATCCTTTTCAATGTGTTCTTTTAGAATACTACAACCTATTCCAATGATGTTGCAATTGTTCAAAAATATTTTTTGTAATTCTGTCTGACATCACCTTCTAATCCATTTAATGGCTTCTTTTAAAAAAAAATCATTCTGAACACATCTTATCAATCTTCTTATTCCACTTAGTTAACTCCTTGCATGTAGAGGCACTTAATAAATATTTGCAGAATTCAGTGAAATGGAATTAGATTCCAAAGCTCAAAATTACCCTTAGAGAATGAAAATTCATTATTGCTGAGTCTTTTCAATAGGTCACAACTCAGAAAAAAAGAAGACTGGAAAGAAATATATGTTAACCATTCTTGTCTTTAGGTTTTAGAATTATAAGTAAAAATTCAGGAAAAAAAAACAGAATAAAACAATATCAAACTTTCAGTAAGAATATGTATTGCTTTTAAATTAAGAAAACTTTCATTTTATTTTGTTTTCACATACAATGCCTCAGGTAATTCCAAAGAAGAATTTCTCAAATATGTTACATAAGATCGTCATTTGGGGAATATGTGTACAACCTACAGAAGTGAATACTTTGAAAGGAACAACACACATTTAGATGAGTACATTCTGTAATGTTTGTTTAAAAAAATAATCCACTACTTTGTAATCATCCTTCTATTTTAGATATTTTCATGAATATAAGTCATGACATAGGTACTCATGTACCTATGAGGTACAAGATTTTAAAAATAAGAGAAATAAACATTCAAGAAATAAGTAGAAGACACTTAGGGTCAGGGAAGGTAGCCAGCTGCCTGGGGAGCAGTCTTCACAGCTGCACCCTTCTCTAGTGAAATAGAGAAGCAAGAATGGTTCATCTAAAGGTTCTGCCTAGTGATAAACAATATAGATATTTGCCCAGCCAGATATATGGAGACTGAGAACAAGCTTTATCATTCCAGTTTTATGGAATGAAACCAAAGTATAGAAGTTCCAACAATTTGCCTGCACTGGTGGTGTGATGAGGGACAGTTGAGTTTTCAGACCAGAGCATTGAGAGGGCATACACAGACAACCCACATCAATACACATTCATTTTTTTCAACTGTATAACCAACTAAAACAGCCATGCCCTCAACACAAACTACCCCGTTAATCAAGAGCTAATTAAACACAAACTGGGTTGTTATCACTCACCAGTGGCTGGAGTGGTGTATGGTAAGGGTGTTCTGAGCAAGAGTGTCCATGTCAATAATGAGGCTTTCTAAGAAGAACTTTCTGAAACTTGTTGATGGGAGAATGGAAAACAGAAGAGGGGTGGGCACTGACTGTGGCTGGTGGGTGAGAACTCAAGGCCACCCAAAGACAGCAGTAGCATATGTTGAAGGAGGTCATTTTACCAGCTCCTTTTGAGCCAGGGCCATGTTCAGAGCAGATGTTCCTGTGTGACTGCTGCTTTCTCTGTGGATGAATATTGGGCTGGTCTGTGAAGGAGGTGGGGACAGTGGGAAGCCAAAACTGGTTCCCCTCTCCCTGTGGAAAGGAGAAGTGTGCTGCCCGTTGTAAAAAGAAAACATTATAAAGTGCCTGTTTATGTGCTAAAGTAATTTCTAATTACTGGAGGCTGGAAACGTGGTCTGGTGTGGTTAAAGGAGGGCACTCAGCACCAGGACAGTGACCATTCTGTTCTCTTCTCTGCCCTTAACCTCCTCATGTGACTGGCTGCAAGTCACCCACCTCCTTTCCCCTCAGAACTCCCAGTTAGATGATTTGTGTAAAACTTCCCATTCATTCAGCACTTGGCATCTGGCATTCTCAAGCCCTTTAAAAATGTAGGCTAATTAATAGTATCCCTTTGAGACTGGAAATTACTATCATGAAGATGATGATACTTTTAGTTGACAGTGATTGGAGACACACAGAGTTTAAATGATTTCCCTCCAGGGGTTAGAATCCCAAAATGTGGGTAAGAGCTAATCTTGGCTATCACCACTCAACCCCACACCCTGGCAGACCACACCAGGGAATTCACAGGGTGCTTTGAGGATAAATGAGTTATTTATTCAACCGTTAAGGCAACTCAGATTAGGTGTTAAAGAAATACAAAGCAATTCTAATACAGATGGGCTTTAGTTTCACAAAGCCACCCTAGTATTTCTGAACCCTTAGCTCACTGGGCAGAGCTCTTTCCTCGTCATCTCCTGTCCACTGGAGACTGTCATAAGGACAGACTGTTAAAACTAGGCTGAATTATTACTCCCTCATTTTAGTTGTAAACTTTTATCTTCAAAAAATTACAACATTCTCCTTGAAAAATGAAGTTTAAGTAATCAAAAATTACCCAAAGTAAAGAGAACAATACTTCTTCAATCCTTGTCCTGTACTCACCCCCAACAACCCCAATCAAATTTCTGGATGCTAAACACTGTCCACTTTCTTCTCTGTCCTTCCAAGCAATCACAGCATTAGTAATAATGTTTAGGAAACTGTATAGTCTAACTGCCAACCCCATGATTTCCTCACTATATAATATTGGTCAAGTTTACTTAACCTCTGTTGAGCTTTGGTTTGCTCATCTGCACAATGGAAATAATTATAATGCTTATCTCACAGGGATATTTTAAAGATTAAATAAGATTTCTACTCTGTACTGTGAAATAATGTATTCTACAGTTTTTAGGAATATATGCAGTACTTTATCTTATAGAGTAGGATCATTTCAAGGCACCTGGCTGACCCAGTTGGTGGACTATGTGATTTTTGATCTTGGGGTTGTGAGTTTGAGCCCCATATTGGGTACAGAGATTACTTAAAAAATAAAATCTTTTAAAAAAATAGGATCATTTGAAGTAGATCTTATTTTGTTTTGCAAAGTGATTTTTCACCCCACTTTCTGCCATCACCAAAGGATTTCTCCCACATTCGTTTGTAAAGATAGGGTAATATTCAGAATATTAACAGTCCAACCCAAACATTGAGCAGTCAGGAAGAATACACTGAACAATCAGAGGAGATGCCAGGTAAAGCCAGCAGGTGGATACCAGCTAAATATCAGCAATGACTAGGGAGCTACTTTCTTCTCTTCTGTTTAAATCATTATCTTATTTTCTATAGAATGTTTCATCATTTTTAATAGCACTTCAAGAAACATGCTTGTATTTTTTTATCGATTTCTTGCTTAATTGCTACGTGTTGAGGACCATGCTCTATATGAATTCTCTACTTTGAAATGACTACTTCAGGCACATTACATGGTTAACGTTATGTTGTTTTTTTTTAAATGTTCCATGTGTGTTTTGAAAGGTTGCGTATTCTGCAGTTGTGGTTGCATGTTTTTTATATAGCCAAAAAGCAAGTTTTTAAAACGTATTGTTTAAATTTCTATTACTCCTCTGAGTTTTGTTGCTGCTTCTACCAATCACGCAGACCAGTATATTAAAGAGTTTCCACTATGGCTCTGGATTCTTCTATTCCTCTCTGTTTTGTCAGTTTGGGTGGAGGCGAGACTAAATGGCAATTTACAATTACCTTTACAAGTAGTTCACAGTCTACTGCTACCTCTTCATAAATTAACTGGTTTAGTTTTGCCGACACCATAGTCCATAAACAAATGATAGTACCAATGGTTATTTTAGATGCCAAATGGTTGAACTTTAAAAAAAAATTCTAGTAAACAGTTCACTATTTGATGTGTATTAGAAAATACTATAAACTAGCAAATCAAACCCAACATTTTTCATGGATTTATTGCTTAAAATGAAACCAGATTTTTTTTTTACCAAATCTACCTTTTAATCCCTTTCCTCAAATTTTTCCCCCTCAAATATCCCCTACAGTTATATTTTCACAAATAATCTTTGGTCTCAAAAGCATTATATGAAGTCTCCTCTGTTGGAACTAAGCAGGGGTTAGGATGAAGCTAAGGATAAGGATTAACCTGGAAGCCAAGTTTGGACTAAAATGGAAATGCCTTATTCGATGATTGTAAACCAAAATGTAATTAAAAGGAGCTCAGTATCTGAAGTACTTTATGACTACATAAAAATAAAAGTAAAGAAATAATTTAATTGAAAAATCTAAAAAATATCAACAAAATAAAATGAAGGAAAGAACAAAGAATGATTTAATAAGTCTATTTGTAAATTAATGGGCTAGGAGAAAAAACAGAATTTAAATATAAATTCAGAAACTTATTTCCTGAATAAGATTCAAAAATTTATTCTTTGAATAAATAAGATGTAGAATATTTGTCTGATCAAAAAAATATGAGAAGATAATGAGAAAGTACATAAAATCAGAAATGATGAAGGGGAAACCTGAATCAAATTGATATTTTAAGGCTGTAAATTGGAAGAATTGTCTCAGTAAGTCATATAAATTGTAAATTTACTGGTAAGAAGACTGCTATTGAGCTATCCCCTCAAAAAAGACTCCTACTTGAAATAGTTATTGTTGAATTCCTTCAGTAGTCAAGAAGCCTAAGCCATTTTAACTGCTGGGGAGTCTACACAAAGGAGAAAACTTCTGAATTAATTTCTTAAATCAACCTGATTATTAGCAGTAAAGTGTAAAAAAAATCATTTGACCATTAAAATAAATGCATTTAATAAATATTTTTTAAAAATGAAACAAATTTAACTAAGTTATTAAAGAGTTAACTTAAAGAAAAATATTTAGTATGTAAGATTACTGATTACATTACAATATGAAAAATATCTTAAATATAGTTTACAAAAGAACTTTTGAAGTTTGAAAGACCTTAAACTAGGTAATGAAGAAAAAACTATGAAACATATAAAGGCACATCTTTAAATTCCTGGACTGCTCTGCACATTGTGGGCACACAGTTAATATAGTGGTGCACCCTTATAACGTTATAGTAGAGTCTGGGACTAATGCCGGCATTGTACATTAACAATGGTTTTTAAAGTTTTGACTTATTTATACCCATTTTTTTTATGGTTGGTGGAATGCCACACTAAACAGGTTTTTTTATTTTTTTATTAACATATAATGTATTATTTGTTTCAGGAGTACAGGTCTGTGATTTATCCGTCTTACACAATTCACAGCGCTCACCATAGCACGTACCCTCCCCAATGTCCATCACCCAGCCACTCCATCCCTCCCACCCCTCTCCACTCTAGCAACCTTCAATTTGTTTCCTGAGATTAAGAGTCTCTTATTATTTGATTCTCTCTCTGGTTTTGTCTTATTTCATTTTTCCCTCCCTTCCCCCACGATCCTTTGTCTTGTTTCTCAAATTCCTCATATCAGTGAGATCATATGATAATTGTCTTTCTCTGATAGACTTATTTCGCTTAGCTTGATACCCTCTAGTTCCATCCACATCGTTGCAAATGGCAGGATTTCAGGTTTTTTGATGGCTCCATAATATTCCAGTGTGTGTGTGTGTGTGTGTGTGTGTGTGTGTGTACACCACATCTTCTTTATCCAATTCGTCTGCTGATGGACATCTAGGTTCTTTCCATAGTTTGGCTATAATTAGCATTGCTGCTATAAACATTGGCATGCATGAGCCCTTTGGATCACTACCACATTTGTGGCAAATACCCAGTAGTGCAATTGCTGGGTCATAAGGCATACCCAGCTTTTTTGCAGAAACTATTTCAAGTGTTATCTAGGTATTCTTAGTTGTGCTTTTTCAAGAGATAATATTTACCTTGAATATATCTACATGGTAAAAAGTTTTGCTTTACTTATTTAATTAATGGTTTGATTGAAGCCATCAAGTTTAGATTATTAGTTTTAGGTTGACTTTTGTCCTTTGCTTCTGGCTGCTGGGCAATTCCACCAGTTTTCAGTGGATAAAAAAAGTGAAGGTGTTGGTCCAAGTTTTGGTTTTGGATCATTTGTGGATGTTAATTTGTTCTTCTTAAGGCCATTAACACAAGTAATAAAGCATTGTCAATTGTCTTATAATTTTAACTGAAAAAAATTTCGGCTACAATTCTCTAATAATAACATAGTTTATATCTTTATAGTCTTTAAAGGTTGCAAAGCACTTTCAAAGACACTGATTAAATTAATCTTTATACAGCCTTGTGAAGTAGGTAAAATGTTGTTATACAAAGTGTGAGGGTGCCCTGAGATGCTTGAAACAGAACCAGCTTGTTTTGAAGCTAGGGAACTTTTAGGACATTTAAAGCAACTGGTGCATTTCAAGAGAAAATGGATTTTACGTTTAAAGGAAGTCCTCCTTTTGTTCTGGGAGAGATTGTTGTTGTCAAGCAGAATATATACATATGCAATTCTTTGGAAAGTTGGCCAGATTGAAATGTTAAAAATTTGATTTCAAAATGTAAAGTGAGTCTATTGTCAAGACCACCACACCAAAGATTTAGACAATTTTTAAATTTTTTTTCAGTTCCCTTTTGCTGAAAAATATTAATTTTTTCCTGGGAAATATGTCTATATCCTTGCCTAAACACTGACTGGCTCATAGTAAAGGGGCAAATGACTGATGGTCAAGAAGAACAACAAGCTTGACCTCTTTCACATCACCTAAATAACAGATTGAGAAATGCATCAGACGTGAATGTGGAATATGCTAGCTAAATCAGTGATTTCTCAAACCTGATGTCATTAAGGGCTTTAATACCCCAGGCTTTAGACTTCAATACTTGTACTGTGAACTATTGTGATAGCCATGTCCATGACAAGTGGGCCAGGCAACATCTTGGATATAGGGGTTAGCATTTCCTTGAAGGAAATGGATCTTCCTACCATGATGCATCCTGGGAAAGAAAACAGAGCCTGTGGTGATGCTTCTCCAATATGCCCACTGATGAGGGTTGAACTGACTTCACGTCTCATGGAAGCTTGACAGGAGTTATGCAAATAATCAAAGTGGGTATGGGAATTTCTGGAGCAGTCATAAGCAAAGATGAATTCACCATGAAACTAAAGAAGCTAATTATCAGGGTTTTTCACTTTGCAGGGCCTCTTCAGAGAGGAATCCTAGCAATGTGTATACATGGTCATATGTTTACATTACATAATACAAAATATTTTTGTATTATTTTTCTTACAGAAAACCGCAAAAATATATCAATTTCATCCCCCCACAGAATCTGAGCCTGTCCTGATTCTTAGATAATCTATGTTGAACTTTTGTTGTCTCCAAACCTTCAGTAAAGTTTGTTAAATATTTCGGCCTTGTCTTGGCTATTCTTTGGAGGAATTAAAGGGTACGGCTCTAACCTTGGGATGAAATTGTTCCGGTTTGTGGCAATATCCTGGAGAAACCAGTTATGAGGTGCGTTGTTGACCAGCCAAAAGCAGAACAGTGATCTGGGGAATGACTGTGGGCCAGTGAAGGGGTGTTCCTAGACCAAACATGCTTACCACCACTCCCACATATATTAGAGGGGAAGAAGCCTTGAGAGAAACCGTAATCCCACTATTTATGTACATAGAAGCTATTGAAGTTATATTCACTTTAGAGAGTAAGACGCTAAGGAGAACAGAAATGAACCAAATAACTTAAGACTGAAGCTAGTTTGTAGAATTAATAGTAATAGAACCCAAGTCTTCTAATTTCATGATTGGCTACCATCCTGAAAGTAGTAAGTTCAGGGTCAGAGGTTCCCATCTAGGAAAACTGAACAAAAGAGGAAAAAAGCACATTAATCTAATTTTAGTTGCTATTGTAGAGTTCCTTACCTGTCTATATGAGCAGCTTGATAACATCCAGGATTCTTGTTTGAGCAAGCTTCAAAGTTCTGTTACTGTGTATCCACTGTCTGATTCCACTTTTAAGAAATTCAGAAGCAGGAAAACTCATCTGTGGTGATAGCAACAAAAACGTGGTCCAGGAGGGGGCCAGCATTGATGGGAAAGAGGGCAGAAGGAAACTTTCTTGTTCTATCTGTATCTTATTATACTCATCAAGACTCATCAAACTGAATGCCTAACAACTGTGTATATCATTATATATTAAAAAAAACCTCAATAAATATATAAAATAGGTAAGACTAACCAAAACACCCATAAAAATAAGAATTAAATGAAATTAAAACTCTGTTATTCTGCAGAGACATGAATAAAGATTCCCAAGACTCAGGGAGGTAAGATTCTCTATTCTTCCTGTTGCAAAGGAAAATGTTTCCCCCACATTACATCATGCCACCTATCTGTCTCTTTTTTATCTCTCACTGTCACTGGAGAACAATGCCATTAGCAGACACAATATAATTATCAGGAGAACCATAATATTATTACTGGAAAAATTGGCAAGTTGTTTTCCGCAAAATCCCTTCCCAATCATAGAGTTGCATTTCCTTTCCTCCTATTCTCTGATACTCCAATCTTTCTGCTGCAGGGTTTTTTGTTTTGTTTTGCTTTGTTTTTAAGTAAACTCTAGTGTTGTCCTCAATTTTAAGTGCTGTGTATTTCCACTCTTCAGTGCTATAGCTCAATAGGATTAATTCCAGGTAAAGAAGTACAGATTTGTGGATTTTTTTACTCTATTTTTTGAAAAGTTTTACCCTAACTACATTATGGGTCTATTTTTTAAATAAATGCACATATTTTTCTGATTATAAAGAAAATATATCCCTTGGGTGTAGACAAATTTAATATGAGATAACCACTATTCACATTTAAATGTGCTTTTCTTTTGGTCTGTTCTATTGTTGATATCATGCTGCATGCTCAAGTTTTCTTCACCCTTTTTAAATTGCATTATAGCATTTTCTGACACTATTAGAACGACTTTCTAATGGCAGGCTATACTTGATAATTACTGCGCCTCCTTTATTTTTGAATTGGTCAAATAGTTCTACTCACTTTCAGTTGGTAATTATTTGCCTCTTACATCAATTAATAAGTCAATTTCTGCCAACAGCTTTTTTTCAAATTCCATGTTAATCAAAGTTGGATAACATTTGTTCAAAATAATAGATATATTATGAGTGACTTGAGGGGAAGGATAATATTTCCTCCATCTTTGAATTCTCTACAGTGTCAACATCTAAGAGGAATTAAATAGGCACTCATAGATTGAATGAATGAATTATGAGCATTAGATAATATTTCCAGGATGAGGTGTCTGGGTGGCTTAGTTAGTTAAGCATGGGACTCTTGAATTAGGCTCTAGTCATGATCTCAGGTTTGTAAAATCAAGCCCCAAGTCAGGCTCTACAGTGGGAGTGGAGCCTGCTTAAAATTTTCTCTCTCTCTCTCTCTGTCTCCCTTTGACCCTCTTCTAGCTCTCTCTCTCTCTCTCTCTCTCTCTCTCTCTCAAAAATAAATAAAGAAATAAATAACATTTCAAGACTTGAGAGGTAGGTGGATAGACCTCAGTACCTATTACTTGCCTTCTGGAAGGAGCATGGACTGAAGTGAGGGCTCTCAAGCAAAAGCAGAATAACTTTTAGACTAGTTCTCTCCTGTTCTGGATTCAAAAGCCACCTTTTAACATCAGCATGAATTATATACACTGACACTGCTCAACAAACTTTGCTTAAAGATTTTATGTGTTCTAATCACAAAGTTTCTAGTTTTTTAAACTAGTTATCCCAGAATGTAATTTGGAATTTATGACTAGTGATGCCCCTTTGTATTATACCAGTTGGTTATTAATTCAGTATCATAGAAGCCTTTTAGAACAACAATTCAAGGTATTTTAGAGATTCTTTATTCACGCAATTACTAAATTTTTTTTAAGAATTTTTTTTAAGATTTCATTTATTTATTTGACAGAGAGAGAGAGATAGGGAGAGAGGGAACACAAACAGGAGGGTGGGAGAGGAAGAAGCAGGCTTCCTGCCAAGCAGGAAGCCTGCGCAGGACTCGATCCCAGCACCCTGAGATCATGACCTGAGCTGAAGGCAGGCACCTAACAACCAAGCCGCAATTACTAAATCCTAAAACATTTAGAACTAGGGAAGACCTGAGCAATCATCTATTTCAAAGTCTCTTTTTAGAAAAGAAGAAGATAACCAATTGATTTACCAATTGATTGTTTTAGCTAATCAAAACTGATGTAGAAGCATTTTTGACAATATATGCCTCATGGGGCTCTAGTATGTGGTTCATTAAGAGTAATACATATTGCGAAAATATATTTCTATTTCTGAAAAAATTACTAAAAAGATCAGGATAATGTGTATATATGTATTGTATCTATACTTCAGCAAAACATTTGACAAAGTATTTTATCTTTGTGCTTATATAAAAACAATATGAACTGGATGTGGGACAATTATCATTTTTTTTAAGATTTTATTTATTTATTTGTTAGAGAGAGAGAGAGTGAGCACAGGCAGACAGAGAGGCAGGCAGAGGCAGAGGGAGAAGCAGGCTCCCTGCCGAGCAAGGAGCCCGATGTGGGACTCGATCCCAGAACGCTGGGATCATGACCTGAGCCGAAGGCAGTCGCTTAACCAACTGAGCCACCCAGGCGTCCCGACAATTATCATTTTTTAGTGATTCATTTTATTTCTTGACCTTATGAGAAGTAATACAAATACATAAATATATGTGAAGCATAAAGGTACAGCTTAATGGGTTATTCTAAAATGTGTAACTACCAACCAGATCAAGAAATAAAACATCAATTTCAAATTAGGGCTATTATGAACAATGGCTGGATTTTTTCATGCATCTCAGTGTAACTGCACATCCATTTCTGTTGAAGACACACATACATTACGACCCAGCAATTCTGCTCCTAGGATCATAATGTATATAGGTCTTCACCTTTAGTAGATAATGCTTAGTTTTCCAAATTGTATGTATCAGTTTGCACTCTCACTAGTTATATATGAGATTTTTCCATGAGCAATTTTTCTATTTTTGGTTAGTGTTTTTTGTATCCTATTTAAGAAATCTCTTCCTACTCTGTGCAATGAAAATATTTGCTGGAATTAATTTCTAAAATCTTTATTGTTTGCTGGTATTAATTTCTAAAATCTTTGTTGTTTTGCTTATCACCTGATTTGGTTTTCACCTATGGTGTGGTACAGGATCAAATTTCCCTCTTTCCTATATGAACATTCAGTTGCTTCAGCACCAGTAGTGAAGGCTGTGCTTTCCTCAGTGTTCTGCAAAGCCAGTTTTTGCATAAGTTTAATCTCTTTATATGGGTCTCTTCTGCAGATCTTCTGTTCAAATGATCTATTTATCTCTTCCAACAATTGCACACTGAAAGTTTCCAGGGCTTTGCAAAACAGATTCATATAGGCTAAAACAAGTATTTCCTTCCTGATTTTGTTCTCCGAAGTTCATTGGTTTTTCTGGTCATGATGGAGTAACAGGGGAAAGAGAAGGAGAGGGAAAGAGGTAAGGAAGGGAGGAAGGGAGGAAGGGAGGGAGGGAGGAAGGAAGGAAGGAAGGAAGGAAGGAAGGAAGGAAGGAAGGAAGGAAAGAAAGAAAAGGGGTGGGGAGGGAGGCTGGGAGAAAGGAAGAGGGTAGGGACAAAAGTAAGGGAGGGAGGCAGGAAAGATGGAAAGAAGGAAAGGAATTTCCATAATCAGGAATGCTCTGAGGAGGCTTATGATATGAAGGTGGACTTTGTTGGTTTATGTAGTACTACTTCTGAAATCTTGAGTTTAGCCCTTCTCAGTTTTAGAATCTAAAAAATTCAGTTCAACCCAATAGTATCTGTTGAACATCTACTATGTACCCAACCTTGTAGCAGGTGTTGCAAAGTGTTCAGAAGAGAGAGTCTAAATCAAAATGAAAATATCCAGAGCTCATTTACTCATTACTTTTAAGCTTTGAACTATGAAGACTGAAAAGAGCACTGAAGGGGTGCCTGGGTGGCTCAGTGGGTTAAAGCCTCTGCCTTCGGCTCAGGTCACATTCTCAGGGTCCTGGGATCGAGCCCCACATTGGGCTCTCTGCTCACCTGGGAGCCTGCTTCCCCCTCTCTCTCTGCCTGTCTCTCTGCCTACTTGTGATCTCTGTCAAATAAATTTTTTTAAAAAGCACTGAATTTCAGATTTTACCATAATTTCTCCAGAAAAGAGACAATGAAATACCTTCTAAATACTGTAAGCCAATAGAAGTTAACCCTTAATACAATCCAGAATTTAAAAATAAAACTGAACAAAACTAAAAACAAGAAAACGTGTCCCAACAAACCACTTAAAATATTTAGAGAATGCAGGAGTCATATATGGTGTCTTGTGCTGAAAATGGATCACCACAGGGTGTCAAAGCTGAAGCATTAGACCAATCATTTAACTTTTGGTGGATATCTCAGTCATTCTTAGGATTGACTGTAACAGGCGTAGTGGTCTATACTTAATCTTTTAAAATCTTTAGAAAATTTTTCTTCAAAATATATATATCTCAGAATACCAATGTAGAAAGCAAATAGAAGTGAAGCTCCTCTAATTCATAGGTAAGACCTCCCCTCCAATCTGCCCCACCTGCTCTCTACGACAACCTATAGCCTCTGAGTTATCTCCAGGGCACCCTTGGGAATCCATGGATGCCTAAAGTGAGTTATTAAAAATGAATATTCTGTATCGGTAATGATTATCTAAACTAAAATAAAAACTAATATTGATTTTAAAAATTGAGTTGGTTTCTTCTTTTTGCTTCTAAACTGCTGCTGAGAACAGTGCATGGCTCCTAGTTCTATAGTAGAATGAGAAACTAGAGGGAAGTCTCTAAGGAAGTCAAGAAAGTCCACTTGGGAAGGTTTTTTTCTCTCTGCCTATTTCTTACTCTAAGGGACATTTGTAGTCAATTACCCTGCATCCCAGGTTAGAGTAGTCCATAGAACCATATCACATAGAGTAGAACCCTGTATCATTACATAACTCACATGCTACAAGGCAGACAGGAACTGAACTTTAGACTGCCTTTCTTTCTCCACAGAATAAGAAAATTTCTACCCTCCTGATTTCAAAACTAATGATTTGATAGAACTTAACTAAACCTCAGGTAGCATGAAGATCTTCAGGAGGAGGCATTTCCTCTATAGTCAGGAGAACACATAAACCTGCATCCAGGCAAGAAGCCTGTTGGATGAGTTCTCCAAAGGAAGAGTAATCTTATTCTGATTTCCCTCATCTCCCAATTTAAGATAGGGCCCTTACCATATCCTGAACCTTTTTTTAACCAGTGTGGTGGTGAAACTGAGAAAGCGTTAACAAATATGTGTAGGAATGGTGAAAAGAAGTGAAGAAAAACAGAAAACAATATTGCAACAAGAAAATGAAAAGGGCAAAGAATCAAGCAAGGTAGCATGCTCACCCTTGGACACGTAGTGACTTCTCTTTTCTGTGTGCTGCCTCATTCTCCCTGCATCCAGGTGGTGGCACTGGTGCTCTTTCTCCTTACCCTGTAGGGCAGCATTCAGCTAGTCTCCCTAAAATAGGAGGAACTCTAGGAGGTAAAGGAAGAGATGAGGGACACTTGATTGACTATTATTGGGTCTATTGAAACAAAGCTTCCTGAAGGACCGTTCCTTTGCAATGCATTGTCTTAACAAGGATGTAACAATCCGTGAGCAAGAGAAGAGAAAACGAAAGGAATTGGAACTATAAATGGAATGTACTTATGGATGGAGCATTCAGGCATTGAGCTGGAACAGCTACTCTATTTTTTTAAGATAGTCTTAAATATGGTGGGATTAGGTAGTTTATAACCTAAATTATAAAGATTGTAGTCACAAACGCATAGATCAATTTCTTTCATTCCCAAAAACTGTATAAACTTCCCCATTCTGTTACACTACATCATGTCAAATTTTACAAGATGTAAAATTTTACAAAATTTTACAAATTTTACAGATGGGAAGAAATAAAGCATAAAGATATCTTCTGACTTGGGCCAGGTCACATAGCAAGTTGGTGATAAAGTTCTCTGGAGTGCTGTACTAGGTGAGCAAAGACACTGGATGATAAAAACACAGCTGCATGACCATGCTAGATTCTCACTTGGAAGTTTTTCTGGTTAAGATAAGAAATTCTCTAACTATATCATAGATGCTTTTGGACACATCCCTTGCAAATAAGCATTTTTATTTTTCAATGTGTTTCTAAAACATAAGACTCAAATATAGAAATGGATCTAAGTTACAAAGAGACCATCTCAGGCTTTCAAATGGTCCTGGAAGAATGATCACTAGTCTTGTTTATCAAGTAAAATGTATTATATCATGGCCTACAAATAAAGTAAACAGCATTTTTTTTATACACAGCATTTTTTATATCTATTTGGGGATTCGTCAGTAAAACGACAGAGAAAGGATTTCAAATGAGCACTATAGTGACACATACAGAAACATTGGGCATGGAGACACACTGATTTCTACTTCTTCCCTGGTCTCTATGAGACTATGTGATCTTGTGTAAACCACTTAATCTTTCTGCACCTCAATTTCCTTCTCTGTAAAACGAATGACTTCAATCTGATCAATCTAATCATCATGCTTCTGAAACTCTCTTTGGGAGAGAGTTTCAGAAATTGCTTCTAGCAGAGTTGCTTCCTCAAAACAATTTATCCTAAAACTAAAATCCATATGGAAAAACACCCCAGGTAGGTTATATGTACCTGCCCACCTTTGACTTTCTCTGTGAATTATCTCCACAGTATTTCAAGGCCACTGTAACACTGCACTGTAACCCACTGCTGCAGTATGTAAACCAAATCTTTAACAAGCAGTGTCCATGGAGCTAGTATATTTCACAGTGTACTTCTTTATTTTTTTTAAAGATTTATTTATTTATTTATTTATTTATTTATTTGACAGACAGAGATCACAAGTAGGCAGAGAGGCAGGCAGAGAGAGAGGGGGAAGCAGGCTCCCAGGTGAGCAGAGAGCCCGATGTGGGGCTCGATCCCAGGACCCTGAGAATGTGACCTGAGCCGAAGGCAGAGGCTTAACCACTGAGCCACCCAGGCGTCCTCACTGTGTACTTCTTTTAATTACTCACCATTCCCATGGCTATCTAGAATTCTATTATCAACTCTCAGTTTTTGCAGACAAAGAGAGAACAGGGTTAGGATAGTCTAGGAATGAATGTCAATCCCAGGAATGTATGTCATGCAAGGTCCTACCTACCACCCAACTCAGGTAAGAATGACCAGAACTCACAAGGAAAGTGAAGGGACATGTTTTCATTGATAGTAAAATGTTGTTTGGGGGGTTGTTTGTTTGTTTGTTTTGCCACATATTCATTAGTCTTGGGTAATATAATGCTAAGTCAACAAAAGTTCTGCTTTGTATGTGGTTGTGTTCTCTTTATAGGAGAAAAACTATGTGTTTATAACGGATTTGAATTGATCACTAAACAGTATTCATCCTAACTACGGGAGCATACATATCTCAGAGTTCTTTTTTTTTTTTTTTTAAGTTTTATTTTTTTATTTGACAGAGATCACAAGCAGGCAGAGGGGCAGGGGGGGGGGGGGGGGGGACAGGCTCCCTGCCAAGCAGAGATCCCAATGCGGGGCTCGATCCCAGGACCCTGGGACCACAACCTGAGCTGAAAGCAGAGACCTTAACCCACTGAGACACTCAGTCACCCCATATCTCAGAGTTCTATCCTGGGTAATAGACACCATCCTATTCATAATGACATAATAGATTTCCCTCCTGCTATATGGCTTTGTGCTCTCAGGAACCACAAGGGCATTGATTAGTGTTGGTTAATGTTCATCCTGCCTATTTTGTTTTTATTTAATGAGAAGATAGTCAGGCAAAAGATACTCTGTTCTGATTCTAGAAGTCCACATTTAGCCAAAGGATTTGATACAAATACATCGGATACTGATATATATGAAAAGCAGACCAATCACATGAGCACAAGTGACTCAAGATTTGTTAATGACTACCTGTTAAGAGTTTTGTGGCTTCTTCTCTCTTATAGACAAGAGATAAATATTTAACAGAATCTAAAAATGCACTGATAAAGTAAAACTAAAGGGATATGTAAGTGTAAACTGTGATTGCTTGGATAATGGGTTCATTCCAAGTCTCTCAAAATTCATATACTAACATTCTCCACATTCAACTTCCCTTTGACCCCTTTCTCCTACTTTGTAAAACAAGCTATTTTCCTTTAAAATGAAAAGTTCTGTCTAAAAAGATGTTGCTACAACCAGTATCAGATAAATTATCACCTGTGCTCTCTTCTAAGATTCTTATGGTTTCAAGTCTCACATTTAGGTCCTTAATCCATTTTGAACTTATTCTGTGCGTGATGTAAGACAGTGGTCCAGTTTCATTCTTTTGCACGTAGCTGTCCAGTTTTCCCAACCCCATTTGTGGAAGAGACTGTCATTTTCCCATCATATATTCTTGCTTCCTTTGTCCAAGATTAACTGACCATATAATCAGTTTATTTCTGGGCTTTTGATTCTGTTCCACTGATCTGTGTCTATTTTTGGCTAAAATAAAAAACTCAAGAAACAACAAGTGTTGGTAAAGTTGTGGAGAAAAAAGAATCCTCTATGGAGGTCCCTCAAAAAATTAAAAATAGAGTTACCATATAATCCAGTAATTCCTACTATTGGGTATTTACCCAAAGAAAATAAAAACACAAGTTCAAAAGGATATATGCACCCTTATGTTTTTGAAGCACTATTTAGAGTAGCCAAACGATGGAAGCAGCCCAAGTGCCCATTGATTGATGAATGGATAAAGACATGATATGCATATACACAATGGAATATTATGCAACCATAAAAAAGAATGAAATCTTGCAATTTTTGCAACAATATAAATGGACCTAGAGAGTATCATGCTAAGCAAAATGAACCAATCGGAGAAAAACAAATACCATATGATTCCACTCATATGTGGAATTTAAGAAAAACAAATGAACAAATGGGGAAAGAGAGAGAGACAAATTAAGGAACAGACTCTTAACTATAGAGAACAAATAGATGGTTACCAGAAGGGAGGTAGACAGGGAGATGGGTGAAATATTGAAAGAGATTAGGAGTATATATGTCTTGATGAGCACTGAATAATGTATGGAACTGTTGGATGACTGTATTGTACACCCAAAACTAATACAGCACTGTATGTTAACTACAGTGGAATTAAAATTAAATTAAATTAGATTCTTTGGGGATGCTTGGATGGCTCAGTCAGTTGGGCCACCACCTTCGGCTCAGGTCATGATCCCAGGGTCCTGGGATCAAGTCCTGCATGGGGCTCCTTGCTCAGCGGGGAGCTGCTTCTCCCTCTGCCTGCTCTGCTTCCCGCTCTCCCTGCTTGTGCTCTCCCTCTCTCTCTGACAAATAAATAAATAAAATCTTTTTAAAAAAATTATATTCTGTGTCCATACAAAAGTATGAATTTCTATTCCATTGATAATACTGAAAGAGTAATGTCTTAACAGTGAGCAATTGTTTAGAGCATTTTAAAATGACACAGGATCCTGGGGTGCCTTGTTGGCTCAGTCAGTGAAGCATCTGCCTTCAGCTCAAGTTATGATCTCAGGGTCGAGGGATCAAGTCCCACAGGGGGCTCCCTGCTAAGAAGGGAATCTGCTTGCCCCTCTTCCTCTGCCCCTCCTCCCGATCATGCACACCCTCTCTCTCTCTCTCCCTCAAATAAATAATAAAATATTTTTTTAAAAATTACATAGGATCTCATTTTTACATCAGTTTGGATGTATTATCATGCATTCTATTTGGTCCTTAAAGCTTTTATAGGATACAGTGTATCAACATGTTGGAGTCACCTGGGGAGGTCAAAAAGCTACAGATGCCTGGGCTGCCCCCTAGACCAGTTAAGCCAGAACCTCTGGGAAGTGGGACGCAGGCATCAGTAGGTATCAAAGACACTTGGGTGATTCAAAGACCGTAAGGTTGTAAGGCACCGAGCTACAGAATTCTCTTATAACCAGTTTAAATGAGGATCAGTTTTCATGTTCTTTCCTTTACCAGAAATTTGCAATAAAAAGAATTAAATTTTCAAATAAAAAAGTTAAATTTAATTTAAAAGATCAGTTAATTATAAAAAATAAAATACAATGGAACATTACAGAAGGGACGTTTACAGGCCTTCAATAATTTGCATTCCTTGCCATGCTAATAGAAGTCTTAATGGTTTATGGCAGGAAAGCATGGTAACCTTAAGTTCAGCTAGGCTCTTCTAACCCTAAATTGTGGTCAGGACCTGGGTTTGTGAGTTTTAGACAAGTAAACAAGGTGCAATTTAACTCTTTTCTGCAATTACCCTTCCCAAAACTTCACTTCTTTTAGGTTCTGCTTTGGTTAAATGGTAAATCATGTGGATGGCTCCTCACTTTGCATTGCAACCCCAGAATGCTGTTTTCCCCTCAGCACCTGAATTCTCATTCAAATTCTATCCTCTTTCAGTGCTCTGAGAAAGTATGTACTGACTTGCCATCCAGAGCTTTTCAGATATTTACAAGTTGCAGTTCTCTTTGCTCAGACATAATCTTCCACGGGCACCCAATAGGTAAAGCCTTGTTTAAATGTCTTGTTGAAATGCTTGTAGAGGGCTCAGAGCCCCACTTGACCTATCTTCACTTTTCCCCATCACCTCACAGCTGCCTATAAAGGGGACTCATGGAACTCCCAGGGTGGGCAAAATTCAGGTTCTACCATTCTACTCGAAAGTATTTCCTTCCTTCCTCTGCACTCCTATTTTATTCACTGTCTCTAACATTCATTCATTCATTCATTCATTCAGCAAATATTTATTGAGTACTAGCTGTGAATATCTGGCACTTAATTATGTATGGCCTGATTATAACACTTATCTAATTATGTTGGAATTCTCAGTTTAAATGTCTACTTCCCCATAGACTATGGGTTCTTCCTTGGGTACTCTGATTCAATACAGAAGTTAGATACTTGCTTGATTTTCCCATAAATCCACAGGTCTCTGCTCAAATGCCACATTATTAAAAAGGCCCTTGTTGACCATCTAGCCTCAAATCATACCTTTTCACCCTGTCTCCTCTGTACCCCTAAGCTACTTTATATTTTTCCCATAGCATTTGTCAACACCTGATAAAATATATGTGTCATATATATAGATATATATGCATATATATGCATAATGTGTATATAAAACATTTATAATATATGTGTATATGTGCATATACATATATATGTATATCCCTCCTGAATTTAGGCCCCTTTTTATTCACTTTTATATCCCTAGCATCTAGAACAGTGCTGGACACTTAAATTGGTATTCATTAGATATTCGTTGAAGTGGTAGATGAATAAATGAAGTAAGCAAATATGGCTATATATTGTTAGCATTAAAAAGATACTCCTGGGGGCACCTGGATGGCTCAGTGGGCTAAAGCCTCTGCCTTCGGCTCAGGTCATGTTCTCAGGGTCTTGGGATCGAGCCCCACATAGGGCTCTCTGCTAGGTAGGGAGCCTGCTTCCCCATCTCTCTCTCTCTCTCTCTCTGCCTGCCTCTCTGCCTGCCTGTGATCTCTCTGTCAAATAAATAAATTAAATCTTTAAAAAGAAAAAAAAAGAAAAGATATTCCTGTTAAAATGTGTGTGTGACTTATGTCCCTCACTGAAATGGCATCTTCTTTTTTGTTTGTTCTTTAACTTGACTATGTTATTTAATTATTTAGCATGCTTTGAATTTGCCCACCTACTTCCATGCTTCTCTATGATGGCAGTGTGTCTGAAGAACTATAATTTCAGTGCTGGGGGAAGTGCTTAGTGGTTCCATATTTTTATTTTTTCTACAAATTGCAAGTGATCTGTATCCTGTATTCCATATCTCTCTCTCTATCTCTCTCTCTCTCTCTCTCTCTGCAAGTATAACTTTTTTTTTAATTTTTTTAATTTTATTAAGTATTTTTCTTTTAATTCCAGTATAGTTAACATACAGTGTTATATTAGTTCCAGGTGTAGAATGTAATGATTCAACAATTCTATACATTACTCAGTGCTCATCATGGTAAGTGTACTCTTAAACCCCCTCACCTAATTCACCCTTCCCTCCACCCACCCCCTTCTGGTAACCATCAGTTTGTTCTCTCTAGATAAGAGTCTTTTCCTTAATTTATTTCTCTCTCTTTTTGTCTTTGCCTGGGTTTTTTTTGTTTCTTAAATTCCACATGAGTGAAATCATGTGGTGTATTTCTGTCTCTCACTGACTTGTTTCATTTAGTATTATACTTTCTAGCTCTATCCATGTTGTTGCAAATGGCAAGATTTCATTATTTTTTGTGACTGAATAATTCCATTATTTATAGATAGATAGATAGATAGATCTTCATTAAATGTGATAAAGTAGATGTGGGGTGTATACACATACATACACACACACACCCCACATCTTCTTTATCCATTCATCAATACATGGACACTATCATAGTTTGGCTGCTATAAATTATGCTGCAATAAACATAAGGGTGCATATATCTTTTTGAATTTGTGTTTTTGTATTCTCTGGATAAATACCCAATAGTAGGAATTACTGGTTCATATGTAGCTCTGTTTTTAATTTTTTGAGGAACCTCCTCACTGTCTTCCCCAGTGACTGTACCCGTTTGCATTCCCACCAACAGTACACAGGGATTCCTTTTTCTCCATATCCTTACCAACACTTGTTGTTTCTTGTGTTTTTGATTTTTGCCATTATAACAGATGAGGTGATATCTCATTGTGGTTTTGATTTGCATTTCCCTGATCATGAGTGATGAGCATCTTTTCATGTGTCTGCTGACCATCTGGATGTCTTCTTTAGAGAAATGTCTGTTTATTTCTTCTGCCCATTTTTTAATTAGATTATCTGGGGTTTTGTGTGTTGAGTTGTATAAGTTCTTTATACATTTTGGATACTAACCCTTTATCAAATATGTCATTTGTAAATTTCTTCTCTCACTCAGTAGGTTCCCTTTGAGTTTTGTTGATTGTTTCCTTTGCTGCACAAAACCTTTTTATTTTGATGTAGTTCCAATAGTTTACTTTTTATTTTGTTTCCCTTGCCTCAGGAGACATATCTAGAAAATGCTGTAGGTTGATGTCAGAGAAATTACTGCCTGTGCTCTCTTCTAGGATTTTTGTGGTGTCTGGCCTCACATTTAGGTCTGCAGTCCATTTTGAGCTTACTATTGTATATGATGTGAGAAAGTGGTCCAGTTTCATTCTTTTATGTGTAGTTGTCCAGTTTTCTCAACACCATTTGTTGAAGAGATATTCTTTTTCCCATTGCATATTCTTGTCTCCTTTGTCAAAGATTAATTGACCATATAATCATGGGTTTATTTTGGGGCTTTCTATTCTGTTCTGTTGATCTATGTGTCTATTTTTGTGCCAGTACCATACTGTTTTGAATACTACAGCCTTTTTTTTTTATTTTCAGTGTTCCAAAATTCATTTTTTATGCACCACACCCAGTGCTCCATGCAATATATGCCCTCCATAATACCTACCACCAGGCTTATCCAACCCCCGACCCCTATCCCCAGCAAAAGCCTCAGTTTGTTTCTCAGAGTCCATAGTCTCTCAGTGTTTGTCTCCCACTCTGATTTCCCCTAACTCACTTCTCCTATAGCTTTGTAGTATATCTTGAAACCTGGAATTGTGATACCTCCAGTTTTTTTTTAATTAACATATAATGTATATTTGCCCCAGGGGTACAGGTCTGTGAATCATCAGGCTTACACATTTCACAGCACTCACCATAGCACATAGCCCCCTCAATGTCCATAACCCAGCCCCCTATCCCTACCCCCACACTCCCTCCCAGCAACCCTCAGTTTGTTTCATGAGATTAAGAGTTGCTTATGGTTTGTCTCCCTCCTGATCCCATCTTGTTTCTTTTTTTCCTTCCCTGCCCCCCACCCCCCCACCCTGCTTCTCAGATTGCTCATATCAGAGAGATCATGTGATCATGTGATAATTGTCTTTCTCTGATTGACTTATTTTGCTCAGCATAATACCCTCTGGTTCTATTCACATCATTGGAAATGGTAAGATTTCATTTCTTTTCATGGCTACATAGTATTCCATTGTGTGTGTGTATACATATATATAAAATCACATCTTCTTTATCCATTTATCTGTTGATAGACATCTAGGTTCTTTCCCAATTTTTTCTTTTTTTGAGATTGCTTTGTCTACTTAGGGTTTTTAGTGGTTCCACTCAAATTTTAGGATTATTTATTCTAATTTTGGGAAAAATGCTGTTGGTATTTTGATAGGGATTGCATTAAATCTGCAGATTGCTTGGGAGGTATGGACATTTTAATGATATTTATTCTTCCAGTCCATTAGCATGGAATATCTTTCCATTTTTTGTGTCATCTTCAATTCTTTCAATGTTTCCTATTTTTTTGGCCAAGCATTGGTTCATTCCTGGGTAATTTATTATTTTTGGTGCAATTATAAATGGGATTGTTTTCTAAATTTTTCTTTGTGCTGCTTCATTATTAATGTATAAAATGCAATGGAGTTCTGAATTTGATTTTGTGTCTGCAACACTACTAAATTCATTTATCAGTTCTAGCAGTTTTTTGGTGGAGTCTTTAGGGTTTTCTATATAACAAATCATGTCATCTGCACATAGTGACAGTTTTACTTCTTCCTTTCCAATTCGGATGTCTTTTGTTTCTTTTTTTTGTCTGATTTCTGTAGCTGAGCCTTCCAATAATATGTGAATACCGGTGGTGAGAGTGAACATCCTTATCTTGTTCCCGATCTTAGAGGAAGATCTCTGCTTTTCACCATTGAGTGTGATGTTACTTATGGGCTTTTCATATATGCTCTTTACTATGTTGAAGTATATTTCCTCTAAACCTACCTTTTTGAGGGTTCTTATCATGAATGGTTGTGGTACTTTGTCAAATGCTTTTCTGCATCTGTTGAATGACGGTATGATTTTTATCCTTTCTCTTGTTGATGTGATATATCATATTGATTGATTTGCAATTATTAAACCACTCATTTCCCAGGAATAAATCCCACTTAATTGTGGTGAATGATTTTAAATGTATTTTTGGATTCAGTTTTCTAATACTTTGTTGAGGGTTTTTGCATCCATGTTCATTAGGGATATTGGCCTGTGGTTCTCTTTTTTGTGGTATTCGGTTTTGGTATCAAGGTAATGCTGCCCTCATTGAATGAATTTGGAAGGTTTTCTTTCTCTTCGTTTTTTTTTTTTTTTTAATTGTTTCAGAAGAATAGGTATTAACTCTTCTTTAATTATGTGGTAGATTTCACCTGTGAAACCTACTTTTGTTTGTTTGGAGTTCTTTTTATTCCATTTCATTGCTGGTAATCAGTCTGTTCAAATTTTCTCTTTCTTCCTGACTTAGTTTTGGGAGGTCATACATTTGTAGGAATTTATCTTTCTTCTAGCTGTCCAATTTGTTGGCATATAATTTTTTCATATCATTCTCCTATAATTCTTTGTATTTCTGTGGTGTTGTTTGTTACTTCTCTGCTTTCACTTCTAAGCTTGTTTGAGTCTTTTTTTTTTAACTGAGTCTGTTAAAAGCTTATCAGTTTTGCTGATATTTAAAAGAAACAGTTCCTGATTTCTTTGATTTATTCTATTGTTTTTAAGTTCGTATTCACTTATTTCTGCTCTAATGTTTATTAGTTCCCTCCTTCCACAGGTTTTGTTTGTTCTTTTCTTTTTTTTTTTTTTTAGCTCCTTTAGGTTTAACGTTAGGTTATTTATTTGAGATTTTTCTTGCTTCTTTTTTTAAAAGATTTTATTATTTATTTATTTATTTGTTAGAGAGAGAGAGTGAGCACAGGCATACAGAGTTGCAGGCAGAGGCAGAGGGAGAAGCAGGCTCCCTGCCAAGCAAGGAGCCTGATGTGGGACTCGATGCCAGGATGCTGGGATCATGACCTGAGCCGAAGGCAGCTGCTTAACCAACTGAGCCACCCAGGCGTCCCAAGATTTTTCTTGCTTCTTGAGGGAGGCCTGTATCACTATAAAATTCCCTCTTAGAACACCTTTTTCTACATCCCAAATATTTTGGATCACTGTGTTTTCATTTTCATTTGTGTCCATGTGTTTTGATTTCCTCCTTGATCTTAACTGACCCATTCATTGTTTAGTAGCATGTTATTTAACCTTCATTTATTTGTCATCTTTCCCAATTTTTTCTTGTAGTAGATTTCTAGCTTCATGGTGTTGTGGTTAGAAAAGATTCATAGTGTAACTTCAATATTTTTGAATTTGTTGACACTTGTTTTGTGACCTAACATGTGATCTATTCTGGAGAATGTTCCATGTGCACTTGAAAGGAATGTGTATTCTGCTGTTTTAAGCTGGAATGTTCTAAATGTATCTGCTAGGTCCATCTGGTCCATTGAATCATTCAAAGCCACTGTTTCCTTGTTGATTCTCCTTTTGGATGATCTGTCCATAGATGTAAGTGGGGTATTAAAGTCCCCTACTATTACTGTATTACTATTGAATATTTCCTTTATGTTTGCTACTTTGGGTACTCCCATGTTGGGTGCATAAATATTTACAATTGTTATATTTTCTTCTTGGATTGTCCCCTTTGTTATTATATAATGTCCTTCTCTGTCTCTTGTTACAATCTTAGCCTTAAAGTCTATTTTGTTCAGTATAAGTATTGTTACTCTGGATATCCTTTGGTGTCCATTTGCATGAAAAATGTTTCTCTAGCCCCTCACTTTCAATCTGCTTGTGTCTTTAGGAGGTCTGAAGTGAGTGTCCTGTAGGCAGCGTATATATGGATCTTGTTTTTCTATCTACTCTGTCATCCTGTGTGTTTTGACTGGAGTATTTAGTCCGTTTACATTCAAAGTAATTTTTTTTTTTTTAGGATGTGATTGCCTCCCAGTTCCTTGGGGTTTTGTCTTGTTTTGTTTTGTTTAATTAATCTCTGTACCCAAAGTGGGGCTTAAAACCATGACTCTGAGATCAAGAGTTGTATGGTCTTTTTTTTGTTGATCAAGAGTTGTATGTATGATCTACAGACTGAGCCACCCAAGTACCCCCAAAATAATTATTGATAGGTCTGTATTTATTGCCATATTGTTTTATGGTTGTTTTGTAGTTTTCCTCCATTCCTTTCTTCTCTTGCTCTCTTCTCTCATGGTTTGCTGACTTTCTTTAATGATATTCTTGGATTCATTTCTCTTTATTTTTTGCATCTTTTACTAGCTTTGATTTGTGGTTACTATTTGGTTTATATATAATATCTTCTGTATATAGCAGTCTATATTAAGTGGATGGTCACTTAAGTTTGAACCCATTCTTTACTCCTATCTTCCCCACATTTTAGGTGTATGGTGTCTACCTAAAGGTATACCCTTTTGTTTTGTGAGTCCCTGGACTGACTTTTACAAATATATTTATTTTTACTGCTTTTGTGCTTCCTATTTTCCTTACTATTGTGTATGGTCTTTCCTTTCTACTCAAAGAATTCCCTTTAACATTTCTCATAGAGTTTGGTGGTTATGAATTCCTTTAACTTTTGTTTGGGAAACTCTGTATCTCTCTTTCTATTCTGAATGATATCCTTGTTGGATAGAGTATTCTTGTCTGCAGATTTATTATTATTATTATTATTAATTATTATTATTATTGTTATGTTCACTTAGCCAACATACAGGACATCATTAGTTTTTGATGTAGTGTTCCATGATTCATTAGTTGCATATAACACCCAGTGCTCATCATAACACAGGCCCTCCTTAATACCCACTACCCAGTTAATCCATCCCCTCACCCCTTTCCCTTCTGTAATCCTCAGTTTGTGTCCCAGAGTCCAGAGTCTCTCATGGTTTGTCTCCCTCTCTGATTTCTTCCCATTCACTTTTCCCTCTCTTCCCCTATGGTCCTCTGCACTATACCTCATACTTCACATATGAGTGAAACCATATGATAATTGTTTTTCTCTGCTTGATTTATTTCACTTCACATAATACCCTCCAGTTCCATCCATGTTGAAGTAAATGGTAGGTACTCATCCTTTCTGATGGCTGAGTAATATTCTGTCCTATATATGAACCACATCTTTATCCATTCATCTGTTGAAGGACATCTCAGGTCCTCCCACAATTTGGCTATTGTGGACATTGCTGCTATGAACACTGGGGTTTATGTGCCCCTTCTTTTCACTACACCTGTATCTTTGGAGTAAATACCTAATAGTGCAGTCACTGGGTCTTAGGGTAGCTCTATTTTTAATGTCTTAAGGAACCTCCACAAAAAATAGAAATGAAGGAAAACTTCTAAACTCATTCTATGAGACCAGAATTACCCTGATTCCAAAACCAGACAGACTCCATCAAAAAGGAGAATTACAGACCAATATCCCTAATGAACATGGTTGCCAAAATACTCACCAAGATCCTATCTGATAGATCCAACAGTACATTAAAAGGATTATTCACCACAATCAAGAGGGATTTATTCCTGGGATGCAAGGGAGGTTTAACATTCACAAATCAATCAGTGTGACAGATCACATTAACAAAAGAAGAGAGAAGAACCATATGATCCTCTCAATTGATGCGGTAAAAGCATTTGACAAAATGCAGCATTCTTTCTTGATTAAAACTCTTCAAAGTATAGATAGAGGGAACATATCTCAATATCATAAAAACCATCTATGAAAAACCCACAACAAATATCATTCTCAATGGAGAGAAACTGAGAGTTTTTGCCTTAAGTTCTGGAAGAGGACAGGGATGCCCACTCTCACCATTATTGGTCAACATAGTACTAGAAGTCCTAGCCTCAGCAATAAGACAACAAAAAAGAGATAAAAGGCATTCAAATTGGCAAAGAAGAAGTCAAACTCTCTCTCTGTGCAGATGACATGATACTTCATATGGAAAACCCAAAAGACTCCACCACCAAATTACTAGAATTCATACAGCAATTCAGCAACTTGGCAGGATACAAAATCAATGCACAAAAATCAGTTACATTTCTATACACTAACAATGTGACTGAAGAAAGAGAAATTAAGGAATCAATTCCATTTACAATAACATGAAAAACCATAAGATACCTTGGAATAAACCTAACAAAAGAAGTAAAGGTAGAAATTCCAGAACACTTATGAAAGAAATTGAGGAAGACACAAAGAAATGCAGATATTTTTCTCCCTTTAAGCACTTGAATATGTCATTACACTCCCTTCAGGCCTGCAAAGTTTCTGCTAAAAAATCATCTGATAGCCTCAAGGGGTTCCACTGTATGTAACTGCCTTTTTTTTATATCTTGCTGCTTTTAATTTTTTTTTTCAAGATTTTATTTATTTATTTGTCAGATAGAGAGCGCAGGAGCGAGCACAGGCAGACAGAGGCAGAGGGAGAAGCAGGCTCCCCGCCGAGCAAGGAGCCCGATATGGGACTCGATCCCAGGACGCTGGGATCATGACGCTGGGATCATGACCTGAGCCGAAGGCAGCCGCTTAACCAACTGAGCCACCCAGGCGTCCCTATCTTGCTGCTTTTAAAATTCTTTCCTTATCACTCTTTTTTGCCATCTTCATTACCACGTGTCATGATGTCGACCTCCTTGGGTTGATTTTGTTGCTGGATCTCTGTGCCTCCTGGATCTGGATTTCTGTTTCCATCCCTAGATTCAGAAAGTTTGCAGCTGTTATTTCTTCAAATAAATTTCCTGCTCCTGGGGCACCTAGGTGGCTCAGTCAGTTAAGCATTTTCCTTTGGCTCAGATCATGATCTCAGTCCTGGAACTGAGCCCCCATATCCTGTTTCCTCCTCATTGGGGAGCTTGCTTCTCCCTCTGACTCTGTTTCTCCCCATGCTTGTGCTCTCCCCCCAAACTTTCTCTCTCTCTCTGTCAAATAAATAAATTTTTTAAATCTTTAAAAAAAATTTCTGCTCCCTTTTCTTTCTCTTCTCCTTCTGGGATCCCTATTATATGGAATTTATTACATATGATGGTGTCACTGACTTCCTAAGTCTATTCTCATTTTGCATATTTTTTTCTCTCACCTGCTCAGCTTGATTACTTTCCATTACTGTCCTCCAGGACTCTGATTCATTCTTCTGCTTTGTCTAGTCTACCACTTATTACATCTAGTGTATTTTAAATTTCATTTATTGTGTTCTTCATCCCTGATTGGTTCTTTTTTTTTAATCTCATTGCTAAGAGTCTCACTGATGTCTTCCACTCTTTTCTCAAGTCCATTCAGTATCTTTATGACCATTACTTTGAATTCTCTATCAGGCATACTATTTATCACCATTTTGCTAAAATCTCTTACTGTGATTTTGTCCTGTTCTTTCACTTGTGACATATTCTTCTGTCTCCTCATATTGTCTAACTCTCTGTTTCTATTTCTCTGTGTTAGGAAAGACAGTTACATCTCCTACACTTGAAAGTAATGACCCTATAAAGGAGAGGTCCTATGGTACCCTACCATCTAGTCCCCTGTTCACCAGAACCTAGCACTTTGGGATTATCTCCTATGTGTGATGCCTAACATTGCTTTTGTAGCTGGCTGCCTTTTCTTTCAGCCCAGACATCGACAATGGCTCTCTTTGCCTGTTGTGAACACTATTTGGTCCTTGTGGTATGACTGAGCCAGACTCTCCAGTCTGGACAACTTGGGACAACTTGGGCTTGACCTGAGTCAGACAAGGCATTTGCCAGAGATGTAGTGAAATCAAACTGCTGGGCAGTTTCACTGTGTTGTCTCTGAAAAAGCTTTCATTGGTAGACAGGGCCTGCAGTCAGTTGTCTGCCTCCAGCCTACTGCTGGAGCCTCTGTCTGACTTGTGTGTGTTTATCTTTCCCTCTCTCCAGGGAAGCAGCCACTTTGGAGTGGTGCTGGCCACTATAGGGGCTGCTTGCTCATTGCCAGGCTGTGGCGCTGCCCTCTATGGGCTTTGGCCAAGAGAGTATTGGAGAAGGCAGATCCACTGAAGCACAAGGAATGGGGCAGGTGCAGCAATGCTAGCAAGCTTTGCCTGTCACCATTCCTCTGTGGGAGGGGCCCTGCAGTACCTGGACTGAGGCAGGCTGTCTGAAGGGGTGGACTGGCAGAAGCACAACAAGGGGTTGTGGGGCAGCAGTGCTAGATACTTAGGCAGCAATTTCTGTAGGTATCTGTGTGTTTTGTGCTGGGAAGCAGGGCAAGGAAATGGCACCTGCCAGTTCCTTTGTTCCCAGAGGAATCCCTAGGGATTTTCTGTTCCCAGAAAAATCCCTAGGGATTTTTGTGTCTCTGGGACATGCTCTGAGATTAGTAAATAACTCTCCTTCCCATGTGCTCCAGGCATTTTTCAGACTGCTGCTTCTATTGGCTGTATCTCCACAGGCTTTTTGTTGTATTGTCTCTTTAGGGACAGAGGCTAAGTTTCCTCCAGCCACCAGCTTTCCCAGAGCTGAACCACTGATTTTTCAGAACTCCAGGTTTTAAGTCCTATTGGTTGTTAAGAATTCATTAAATTCAGCCCTTCTTGTTTTTAAAGCCAGATGTTATGGGGATTCATAGAGCTACATTCCGATTGTATTCTCATGAATGTATGGAGACCTAGAGCCCGGGAATAATTTGTTCAAACACCTGATTAGCAGGTAGTGCCTAAACTTGCATAAAAGTTAACGGATTCTCAATATATAGGACTCTTCCTACCACCATTCCCTACTAGGCTGCCTATAAAATGACTTTTACTTAATTATATTAGGCTTATAAAGGCACAATTAAGTTATTAATAATTGCTTTATCAAGACTTAATCTTTATTGTTACCTTAGTCACCATATAATACATCACTAGTTTTTGATGTAGTGTTCAATGATTCATTAGTTGCCTATAATACCCAATGCTTCATGCAATCCCTACCCTCCTTAATACTCATCACCAGGCTCACCTAACCCCCCAGCCCCTTCCCCTCTGAAACCCTCAGATTTTTTTTCCCCAGAGTTCATAGTCTCTCATGGTTGGTCTCCCCTCTGATTTTCCCCCCTTCAGTTTTCCCTTCCTTCCTCTGATATCCTCTGTGCTATTCCTTATGTTCCATATATGAGTGAAACCATATGATAATTGTCTTTCTCTGCTTCACTTATTTCACTTAGCGTAATACCCTCCAGTTCCATCCACATCCATACAAATATTGAGTATTTATCATTTCTGGTGGCTGAGTAATATCCCATTGTATATATAGACAATATCTTCTTTATCCATTCATCTGTTGTAGAGCATCTTGGATCCTTCCACAGTTGGGCTATTGTGGACATTACTGCTATGAACATTGGGGTGCATATGGCCCTTCTTTTCACTACATCGGTATCTTTGGAGTAAATACCCAGTAGTGCAATTGCTGGGTCATAGGGTAGACTTAATCTTTGTACTTGTTTTATTTTATATGTCTGCTTGCTTCCTTGGTGATTCCATAATGAACTTTGTCTAGATTGTCCTGTCTTTAATGTGATAATGACTCATCTTGAACCGTGTGATGGATCTTTTACTTCTGCCTTCAGGCTTTTTCTAATGCCAAAGTGTGGGAGTCTACTTACTACATGAGAGCAACCCAGAAGGGTGGGAAACTTAATTCCATTGAAAAGACACTAGACCAGTGGGAAGGAAAGCTAATACATTCATCCATTACTAGCTTTCTCCTTTCATCCTCTAAGGCAAAGGTAAGCAAA
>ML105402.1:95101-176004 GCA_003697995.1 Taxidea taxus jeffersonii
TTTTTTTTTTTTTTTTTTTTTTTTTTTTTGGTAAAGGGCCAGTTAGAAAATAATTTAGTCTTAGCAAGCCATACAATGTTTCTCACAACTACTTGACTCTGCCATCATAATCTGAATGCACCATGGAAATATATAAATGAATGATATAGCTATGTTCCAATAAAACTTTATTTATAAAAATAGCTGGCCAGGCAGCTTTGCCCCAGAAGCCATCATTAGCCAATTCCTACTTTCAGCAGCAGTATGAGAGACATTTCAAAAGGTTCATCAGAAGTTCCCAGCAGGATCAAGTACCTATGGTGCTTTTCCTACAGTGGTTTTCAAATCAATAATGCATCCATATCTTGACTTTCCCTCTTACCCTGTTTCACAGTCCCTGTCTTTCCTCAGAACCACATCACAAATAAACTACATGCATGCAAGCCTTGGTCTCAGGCTCTGCTTTCAGAGGAACCCAGGCTATACCATGATTCTTAAAAGCACGATTGCATTCTTACTATAGGTCAAATACTGTTTGGTTCCTGATAATAAGTTCAAACAGTCCCTAATCTCATAATAGGCTATTTTACTGGAAAATATACCATAAGTAAAAAATATATGAGCCAAACTGATTTTTCTAAAAAACAATGTCATACTAGCTCTTTAGTTTCAAAGACCAGATGCCCTTGTTTTCCACAGAAAGTATTTTAAGCAAATGTTATAGTCCTGGCCAAAATAGTATACAAAATATAAAACATTTACTATAACAACTTAGATTATCAAACTGTACAAAATTCTTATTTTTGTGACTCCTCCCTCAATTTTATTCAACATATTAGAAAAATATCTAATGTGAGGAAATTCTGACAGATATTCATGAGGAAATACCAAACCATTTTTAATGGCGGTTGAAACTTAATCCAAGAATGTTAGGATTCCTACTGTTGTGCTTTTGTTTTTGTTTTTTCTTTTTCAAGTTTTCATGTGATAACATAGGCTTGAGAATCAGTTGTTCAATGTTTGCTCCAATGTTTTAAATTTTTTCCTCAAAATTGTCTCTTTACCTGTCATAACTCTTGACAAGTGGTAACATGCTTATATCTACTAGATAAAGAGCTGAGAATATAAAATTCACTAACTCAGATCACTGTAATAAATTGAGAACTGTGATACGAAGTCCCAATGTAGAAGCCTGCTGTTGCAAACAAACATTAAAAACATCAGTACAGGGACGCCTGGGTGGCTCAGTTGGTTAAGCGGCTGCCTTCGGCTCAGGTCATGATCCTGGCGTCCTGGGATCGAGTCCCACATTGGGCTCCTTGCTTGGCAGGGAGCCTGCTTCTCCCTCTGCCTCTGCCTACCACTCTGTCTGCCTGTGCTCGCGCTCTTTCTCTCAAATAAATAAATAAAATCTTTTTAAAAAAAAACATCAGTACTGGGGCACCTGGGTGGCTCAGTGGACTGAGCCTCTGCCTTCAGCTCAAGTCATGATCCCAGAGTTCTGGGATTGAGCCCCACACCGGGCTCTCTGCTCAGCAGGGAACCTGCTTCTTCCTCTCTCTCCACCTGCCTCTGCCTATTTGTGATCTCTCTCTGTCAAACAAATAAATAAAATCTTTTTAAAAAATCAGTACTTGTAATCATTTGTAACGATAGGCAGCTATCTCACAAGATCTGATGTTGTCCACAAAGAGATTTTACAGAGGAGTTGATAGTATTACTGTTGGAAAAACAGCCAAAAAATAGGTTCTTCGGGTGATTCATTTTCCAACCTGCATAGATTCATTTCCACTTACATTGGAAACTGAGTCCTTTCCTCAAGTTAAGATGTCAGGTTTCAATTTCTGCCTCCTCTATTTCCTAGCTTACTTCACCTCTCTAAACCTTAGGGTTTGTTTGTTTGTTTTTTCAATCTGAAATGTAGGAATAATAATAGTTCCAATCTCAAAGACTGTTTGTGAGGATTAAATAATTTATGAACAGGATTCAACACAGCCCCTAGCGCACAACAAATACTTAATAGTAAACGTTGACTGCCACCACTGTCATCATCATCATCATCATCATCATCATCACCATTTCTTTCAATAGACTATTTGAACTTTGTCTTTTCTGGACCACTTAACTCCTTTTTTTTTCTTCCATACGGTTTGCATCCCAAAATTGAAGCAATATTTTTCAAACCCTTTTGACTTCGTTTGTATAAGCATAAAACTGTATTCAGTACACTCCACATTCTGATAGACTACCATAAATCATTGGAAATCTTCTGAGCTAATGCACTCTTTATTTTTAATTTTTATTTCACTGTAGTTTATGCAGCTAATATTATGAAATTATTTACAGTTTTATTCCTCTAGGCCTCTATGTTCCTATTAACTCATTCCATATTGTATTCTCCACAGCCTTTGCATCCTCTCATGTCTTCTGGTTTGCTATCCTCAAAGAGTCCCATGAAGGTGACAGAAAAACAAAGCAGGAACCTCAACATACTTTTAGAATTTTTCTAGTGCATGTAGTAAGAGAATAAAGGAGAATGAGATAAGGTCAATATGGAATGGAGAGCAGATACCCTTCTTTTCTGCCCTCTAAATGTCCCCAACTCTTTATTAAAACATTTTCACTTGTGTGTCCTCCCACTCACTTGAAAATTTTCTTTTGCTTATCATCACTACCCATGCCCATAACCTCCACCATTATTATGCCCTTCCCATTAAAATTCCCATTAATTGAAAATAGGTTGTCAATGAACTATCTTGAGGGTGAAGAACAGATCAAACTAGTTCACACTAAAAGGAATAAATGACTGCTGCTCAGTGCACTAGCTCATTCTATTTTCTGTTCTTTATATTGAAATTTCTTTCCCCTTAGTTTGGAAATAAAAGTATAAAGAGAGAATATCAAGAAATGCCAGTATCCTTCTCCTCCTAGGGAATCTACATGGAAATCTTGAACTAGTTATCCCTAAGGGCTACATTCCCAAAGGTGGAATTTCAGTGTGACTGGCCCAAGTGTATGTGTGTTTAGAGTGGTGGGGGAAGTGGGGAGTTTTGCCTGGATGTGAACAATTGCCCCTTACATAGCTCTTTGGAAAGTATGAATTTTTTGCATATTAAGTGGTCTTAGAGTAGGCCCTATCGATGAAGAGAAAATTTCAAATGATACATGTATTGCTGAGGCATATAAATGGTTCTTTGCAAATGTATAAGTATCCTTTTTACAGTAGGTAGCTTATATAAGGGAGAGACATAATTTAAAATGAAATGTAGGAGTATGGAATCATTATTAAGTTTCAAGGTAGATTCTTATGCTGTTGGCATCTTTGAGAAATAAAGCTTAATCCAAGATGATTTGAGAAGATGAATCAGAGGGTAAAGAACACTACACAAATACTTCTGCTGTCTAAAGCTAAATTGCTTTTGGGCATTCCTCCATCTGTAAAGAGGCAGGAGACAAGATTAATGTTTGTTTGACATTCAAGCCATTAGGTACAAAGTTTAGTCTTCAGTGAGGAAAGGGAATCACTTGTAGTTTCAAAAAAATGGAGACAAAAAGCCTTCAGCTAAGGAAGGAAAAGTTTAGACTAGATATTAGGAAAAAGAATGTTCTTATGAACAAGAGCCACAGAGTATTAGAGTAGGTTCCCAAAAGAGGTCAAAGGAGCTCCTGTGCAATAAAGAATGGTTTTATTAAGATGCTATTGGAATATAAGGAATGGCTTGGAAAATGCCAGTGGAGGTATTTTGATTCTATAGCTGGACCACTCAATAGCAAGCTATGTTCAAAGCCATAGGGAAAAACAATAAAGAAGAATGATACTCTACTAATGAAAACAATAGAGACTCAAGTTTCTTCCTTCATACTGAAATCCAAAAAGTCTTCCAGAAATCCACTCAGATAAGCAAGTCAGGTCAGAGAGAGAAGACTCGAAGGTGAGCATGACGCTCAGAACTTCAGAGACTTTCAAACAGATGAACACATACATTTTTAATTCCCTAAAATCTGCAAGCAGAACAGTATTTTATAAACACTTCATAGGAAGGCCTAAGGTCAGGCATTTTTGTACACACACAATAGGTCAGCTTTCCCAATGATAGGAAAATCTTCAAGAAAGACATCTGAAATTTACATCCAAAGGTGATACACTGTGTTCCTATTTCCAGATTCCATAATCATATGTCTCATTAAAGCCAACAGAACTCATTACAAACTGCAATTCTAAAAACCTAAACATAAAATATGAAAGGCACCTGGGTGGCTCAGTTGGTTAAGCATCTACCTTTGGCTCAGCTCATGATTCTAGAGTCCCGGGATGGAGTCCCCCACGGGGGTCCCTTATCAACCGAGAGTCTGTTTCTCCCTCTCCCTCTATCCCTCCCTCCTGTTTCTGCGTGCTCGCTCTCTCTCTCAAGTAAATAAAATCTTTTAAAAATAAAATAAAATAAAGTAGAATAAAACAAAATATGAAGCTGGACTCTCCCCACCCCAGACCCGAAAATCTAGCTTAAAAGTTTGAGCTTTAAAATTTGAGCACAAGAACTTCCTACACATTGGTCAGTTGGTTCCAAAATGAAAATTTCATTGCCAGGCTCTTGTGTTGACAAAGCTCCTAATATTTAAATTTGATATATTCTTTACTGAGTCAACGTATTATTTTTGATAAAGCTTTATGATTTTTCAGGACCACAAAATGTGAAGATATGCATTATCTGTCTGAAATATCTGAAATATCACTGTTAATGGGCAGAGTTGAATTGGCTTATCTGACTGGCTAATTTCATGATACTTCCATCCCTCACCTCTATATTTCTACCCCATTCTCATTCAAAGAAGGTGAACATCCTTGAGAGGAAAAAAATCCTGGAAATTTTAATAAATTTCAATGTTCCAGTTTGTATGGCTATATAAGAAATCATCCTAAAGTTTAGGGGCTTAACAAAATAATAATTTATTCTCACAGTTTTTATAGATCAGAAATTCAGAATCTGCTGTTAAGTGATTCTGGCTCAGGGTCTCTCATGAAGTTGCAATCATCTGAAGACTTGACTAGGGCTGGTAGATATATTCAAGGTAGTTAATTAAGTTTGCTGGCAAGCTGGTGCTGCCCTTTTCCAGGGGGCCTCAGTTCCTCTCCATGTGGATATCTCCACAGGGCTGCTTGCATATCTCCATGACATTGGAAGTTGGCTCTCTTCAGAGCAGAGGATCCAAGATTGCAAAGCTGAAGTTGCAATGCCTTTTATGACCTAGTTTTGGGAATCACACACCTTCACTTTTGCTGTATTACACAGGTCCATTGAGGCCAACCCTATTCACTGTGTAAGGGACCACATAAGTACATGAATGACAGGAGCCTGAGATTTTTTTTTTAAGATTTTATTTATTTATTTGACAGAGATCACAAGTAGGCAGAGAAGCAGGCAGAGAGAGAGGGGGAAGCAGGCTCCCCACCAAGCAGAGAGCCCGATGTGGGGCTCAATCCCAGGACCCTGAAATCATGACCTGAGCTGAAGGCAGAGGCTTTAACCCACTGAGCCACCCAGGTGCCCCAGGAGCCTGAGATTTTAAGGCCTATCTCAGTAGCTGGTTACAACACTCAAGTGAAGGCAGTATACTGACAAGACATTTGTGGATACATTAATTACTCCTTAAATTCACAGTTTGCTTCAACTACCTGGAATAATTAACCTTTTATAATTGCTTTTGCTGTTTTGTGCAAGCTAGGTGGCTCTTTCTTCTCCTTGGTCTTGTGTATGTCATGTCTTCTGTTCCTCATTCCCAGGTATGGCTTAGGTTCATGTTGAAAATACCTATTTTTACAAACACTAGAGCACCTTTGGTGATTCTAGCCTCCAAAGGATTCCTTTTGAATTCTTTCACTTAAAAACATTTGTTAAAATGCTACTATGAACAAGGAATACATTGTTGAACAAAACAAGCAGGGTCCCTAATACTGGAACATATTCTAGTGAAGGAAAGCAAACAGTAAAAAAGAAACAAATAAATATGAAAGTATCAGATAATGAAAAATGTTAGGATAAAAATAAGATAAAATAGCTTATCTATTTAGATAGGCACAGATAGGGAATGGCTAGGAAGGGTAGCTTATTTAGGTTGTGAGATCAAGAAAGTCTTCTCTGAGAGGTAGTAGTAGAGTTCTGGATGACAAGAGTGTAAATATTTCAGGGAAGAGCATTCCAGACAGAAGTACAGTCAATGTAAGGTACCTGAGGTAAGGAAAAGTTGATATGAGAGAACAAAAGAAGATCCGAAGGCTGGAGCAGTGGGCATGGATAAGGGCGTGAGAAGAATGAGATGAGGTCAGGTAAGTGAGCAGGGGCCAGATCTTGTACAGGCCTATAGGCAAGGGTAAAGTGTTTGGATATTATCCCCAGGATGATTGTATAATACCAATTTCCAAGGTCCATTCTCTTATAATAAATGTTTGTTTTCTTTCCTTCTTTTTGGTCTTATCTACTTGCTTCCTACAATGGAGTTTCTTTATATCAGTTTCTCCTCTCCTTTAGAAACACAGAATTACATTTCCCTACTCCCTCATTGGTAGGTGAGGCCACATGACTAGTAATGGCCAACAAATTGTGAATAGAAATGACATGTGTTACTTCTATGTTAAGGCCTTTATTCGTCAGTAAAAGACCTATAATTCTCTCTTCCTCTGTTTTAACAACCTGGAAGTTGACATGTCACAAAAGGTATCCAGAAGGTAAAATGGTAGGGTCTCTATCAGACTGGGTCCCTGAGTGACTGTGTAATTCAAATGACCCACATTGACATACAATGGAAACAAGAAACAAAACTTTTGTATCTTAAACCACAAAGATTTGTGAGTTCTTAGTTAACAGAACATAGCCTAGATTAGTCTGATTAATATGCCTCCAAAATGTTCTTGGTTGAAAAATAAATTCTCAACTGGGTTGCTGCCAATCAATCCAATTCATTTTTTGTAGCCACTGCTGGTTGCTCACTCAATATAAATTAAATCATCACTATTTTCGACCTTCATTTTCTCTAAACAGATCCATTTATTCTCCACTTTTGCCCCTACTTTATTCTTCAGGAGGCACAAGGTATTACCACTTATTAATAAATCATGAAATTAACATTTACAAGGCCCATATTTTCTTGTTTAGAGAAAGGAATGGAGCTAATTATTTAAGTTTGGTGAGGAGAATCTTGTTCATGAGCTTTTGCCCTCCAGGTGTTGGGAAGAATATCAGAAGGGAGTAAGGCATTGGGACACCAAACCCATTTCTGTATTTAAGACAGTACATAGCACCCTAGGGGAAAATAGAGTTGCTTATCTTTTATATTTTCACTCTGAAAACTATCCATAAAGACACACTTAATTTTTGCTCGAAGTTCCTTCTATTCACATATTTGTTTAGAAAGTCTCTGTCAGGAAAGAAAATTTTCTCCATCTATGCTACATAACAGCTTGATGCTTCTGCCAAAGTATATTGTAAATGGGAATTCCAAGCAACACAAAGAAGCTTAGAAAGACCTAATTTCTTTCAAATGTCCTTCTTGGCTCACACCACTTCATCCAGGCACAGCACTCTTTAAGCAATTTCCAAGCCCTCCAATCAAACAAACTGGACTAATATTACCTCAGGATTTTGACTCTATCCAAGAGATCTGCTTTCACAAACCGTCTGTTAAAACCCCTGGACTCCTCTCATTTAGTGAGGTTCACTTGTCATATGGTATGCATTTTTACCCTCTGAACCATGTTCTAGACATCTTATTGGAGGAACTTGGCTGAATCATCTTTTCAATGACATTTTCTTATTTTAAAATCACAGAATCTCATATTATGGCAGAACTATTCAAAAAGTTCTACATCCATGAAATAGACATAAAACAAGGGTGTCTTCTTTTCTTGGTCTGCCAGTTTGATCTTAATAACCCAGAGGGTACCAGCTATTAAATGTTTTGGGTAAAGCTAACCGAGAGTCATGCAAGAATCACTCACAAGTGTGAAGTGTGTGAGGGGCTTTTGATGTACCAAATTAGCCACATGCCTATAGAAAAATCTCTTAGAATCCTAGAGGTTCTCCCCATTAATTAGACCAAACCATCTATTATCTCATTTTGTGAGGGCAGTAATAGTGGACTCCTGATCTCTTTTGGAAGCTGATAACTTTCCTGGGCTCCATGGTCCAAAACAGGAACACTGACCCCTCAATAGTCATGTAAAAGACAATATTTGTTCAGTACATATTTAATGTACAGCATAGGCATTTTGTACATTTGCTCTGGGGCCTAAAGTTGGACCTGAGACAATGTAGGTAAAATAAATGTATAATAACTGAGTAAATCTTTCAAAACCACTCCTTTCATATTGAGGGCATCCTATATACCAGGCAATTTCCTAAAAGATTGCCCACATTTGATTTTCACAACTACATAAAGCAATTTTGGGTTTTCCCATTTACCAGATGAGAAAAACTAAAGTTCAGAATCATGAAACTACCTTCTTAGCTGAGATGTGGTTCGGAGTTAGAAACTGAACCCAGATTCTGAGCTTCTTCCCTTCTTATTTGCTGCTTCTCGAAGCCTGGGATGGAGAGGTAGACAGTTAATAATCTAAAGAGTATCATTGAATATCAAAGGCAACAAACACAGTGTAAAGATTGCTTCCCCAGTCATTCACCTTGTGAGTTCTTAGCAGAGTAAATACTATTTAACCCAGTTAAGTTTTGATTGTCTACCCATACAATAGTAATAAACATAACATTTCTAAATAATGTATTGGTTATATTTTTGGAATATATAAATGTATTATAAAAATGTAATCTAGGTAGCATAGACATTCTCACAATATTTATTCTTCCAATCCATGAGCATGGAACTTTTTTCCATTTCTTTGTGTCTTCCTCAATTTCTTTCATGAGTACTTTATAGTTCTCTGAGTATAGATTCTTTGCCTCTTTGGTTAGGTTTATTCCTAGGTATCTTATGGCTTTGGGTGTAATTGTAAATGGGATTAACTCCTTAATTTCTCTTTCTTCTGTCTTGTTGTTGGTGTAAAGAAATGCAACTGATTTCTGTGCATTGATTTTATATCCTGACACTTTACTGAATTCCTGTACAAGCTCTAGCAGTTTTGGAGTGGAGCCTTTGGGTTTTCCACATATAGTATCATATCATCTGCAAAGAGCGATAGTTTGACTTCTTCTAAAGCTATCTACACATTTAATGCAATGCCTATCAAAATCCCATCCAATTTTTTCAAAGAAATGGAACAAATAATCCTAAAATTTATATGGAACCAGAAAAGACCTCAAATAGCCAAAGGAATATTGAAAAAGAAAGCCAACGTTGGTGGCATCACAATTCCAGACTTCAAGCTCTATTACAAAGCTGTCATCATCAAGACAGCATGGTACTGGCACAAAAACAGACACATAGATCAATGGAACAGAATAGAGAGCCCAGAAATAGACCCTCAACTCTATGGTCAACTAATCTTTGACAAAGCAGGAAAGAATGTTCAATGGATAAAAAAGACAGCCTCTTCAACAAATGGTGTTGGGAAAATTGGACAGCCACATGCGGAAAAATGAAATTGGACCATTTCCTTACACCACACACAAAAATGGACTCAAAATGGATGAAGGACCTCAATGTGAGAAAGGAATCCATCAAAATCCTTGAGGAGAACACAGGCAACAACCTCTTCGACCTCAGCCGCAGCAACTTCTTCCTAGGAACAATGCCAAAGGCAAGGGAAGCAAGGGCAAAAATGAACTATTGGGACTTCATCAAGATCAAAAGCTTTTGCACAGCAAAGGAAACAGTCAACAAAACCAAAAGACAACTGACAGAGTGGGAGAAGATATTTGCAAACGACATATCAGATAAAGGGCTAGTATCCAAAAATTATAAAGAGCTTAGCAAACTCAACACCCAAAGAACAAATAATCCAATCAAGAAATGGGCAGAGGACATGAACAGACATTTCTGCAAAGAAGACATCCAGATGGCCAACAGACACATGAGAAAGTGCTCCACATCACTGGGCATCAGGGAAATACAAATCAAAACCACAATGAGATACCACCTCACACCAGTCAGAATGGCTAAAATGAACAAGTCAGGAAATGACAGATGCTGGAGAGGATGTGGAGAAAGGGGAACCCTCCTACACTGTTGGTGGGAATGCAAGCTGGTGCAACCACTCTGGAAAACAGCATGGAGGTTCCTCAAAAAATTGAAAATAGAGCTACCTTATGACCCAGCAATTGCACTACTGGGTATTTACCCTAAAGATACAAACGTAGTGATCCGAAGGGGCACGTGTACCCGAATGTTTATAGCAGCAATGTCCACAATAGCCAAGTTATGGAAAGAACCTAGATGTCCATCAACAGATGAATGGATAAAGAAGAGTTGGTATATATATACAATGGAATACTATGCAGCCATCAAAAGAAATGAAATCTTACCATTTGCGACGACATGGATGGAACTAGAGCGTATTATGCTTAGCGAAATAAGTCAACTGGAGAAAGACAACTATCACATGATCTTCCTGATATGAGGAAGTGGAGATGCAATGGGGGTGGGGGTTAAGGTGGTAGGAAAAGAAAAATTGAAACAAGATGGGATCGGGAGGGAGACAAACCAAAAGAGACTCTTAATGTCATAAAACAAACTGAGGGGGGTGGGGTGGGAGAGGGGTTGGGAGAGGGTGGTGGGGTTACATTATATATTTAAATAAAAAAGCTTAAAGGAAAAAAAATAAATAAATAAAATCTTTTTAAAAAATGTAATCTATTGGAGCTACTGGAGTGCTCAGTCACTTAAGCATCTGTCTTCAGCTCAGGTCATGATAGCAGGGTCCTGGGATTGAGTTGCATTGGGCTCTCTGATCAGCAGGAAGTCTCTTTCTCCCTCTCCCTCTGCCCCTTCCCCTGCTGCTTGTGTTCCCTCTCTCTCTTTCTCTCTCTGAAATAAAGAAATAAATAAAATCGTTCTTAAAATGTAAGCTATTGAAATATACAATAGAGTTCTCATCCAATGTGATCAGTTAGGGTAACTGGTTAACTGAAAATCAACTTAGAACAGATACTCACTTAACATATACTGATTTAACATTATATTTACTTACCTTAAACATTTATCTTAACTAAAATGTAATGAATGTTTATTTACAAATCTTATCATGTATGTCCAAAGACTTTTTTTTAAAGATTTTATTTATTTATCTGACAGACAGAGATCACAAGCAGGCAGAGAGAGAGGCAGGGAAGCAGGCTCCCCGCCAAGCAGAGAGCCCGATGTGGGGCTCGATCCCAGGACCCCGGGATCACGACCTGAGCTGAAGGCAGAGGCTTTAACCCACTGAGCCACCCAGGCACCCCTGTCCAAAGACTTTTTTAAAGTGAGAGTTCCTGTACACTACTAATGAACACTAAAGGAAATTAACAGTAAATCTGGAAAAATAAAAATAAAAAGGAAACTAAGAAAAAATCCGGTTACAATAGCATCAAAAAGAATAAAATATTTAGGAACAAATTTAACTAGGGAGGTTCAAGATTTGTACACTGAAAACAATAAAGCAACACTGAAAGAAATTTAAAATTTACATAAATAGAAAAATACTTCATGGTCATGGATTGGAAGACCAAATATTGTTAAGATGGCAGTACTCCCCAAAGCAATTTACAGATTCAGCACAACCCTATAGAAATTCCAGTGACTTTTTTTCTCAGAAATGGAAAAGCTAATCCTAAAATTGTATGGAATTTCCAAGGGTTCTCAATAGCCAAAAATATCTTGAAAAAGATGAACAAAGTTGGAAGATTCACACTTCTCAATTTCAAAACTAACTACAAAGCTGTAGTAAGCAGGGTGGTACTTGCATATAGCTAGCCAGATCTGTAAATCAATGGAATAGAATTTTGAATTAAAAAAAATTCCCTAAACATCTATAGTTATTTGATTTTCAATAAGCGTGCCAAGACCACTCAATGGGGGAAAGAATATTCTCTTCAACAAATGGTGCTGAAGCAACTAGATATGTACATGCCAAAAGAATGAAGCTGAACCCATACCTCAGACCTTATGCAAATACTGTTAAGGACTGAATTTGTCCCCACAAATTCCACATGCTAATGATTTAACCCCAATGTGATGGTATTTGGCAGTGGAGTCTTTGGGAGGTAATTAGGTTTGGTTGAGTTCATAAGAGTGGGGCCTTCATGATGGCATTAGTGCCTTTATAAGAAGAGATATCCAAGTGTTCCCTCTTACTCTCTCTGCCGTATGAGGGCTGGTCAAGCTTAGGATATGATGAGAATGCAACCATCTGCAAGTCAAGAAAAGAACTCACACCAGAAACCAATTATGGCAACACCTTGATCTTAGACTTCTTAGCCTCCAAAACTGTGAGAAATTTTTGAAGTCACTTAGCCTATAGTACTATCTATGGAAAAACTAATAGGGATTAGGTTTGGAGATTTAGAGACAAATTTCACTTAAGTAAAGGAGGAACGTTCTGTGCCTCAGACATAGAAAGAAATATTTTGTAGCTGGAGAGAAGCAGCAGGGATTGATTTGATGAGTCAAGTTATCCAGGCTCAGTAGAGAACACTTGGTGCTTAATACACTTCAGAGGTTGTTTTCTGGGTTATTTGGAGAGAGGGGTTTTCTGTGATTCATGAAGAGAATATCTAACAATGTTCTTTAGTAGGCTCAGCAGTTTCAGCTCCAGAGATGCTGCATCCAGGGGCCACAGTCCTCTCAGGATTTAAGCTGGCCAAAGATGTTGAGATTTCCTACATCTACCTTCCCTAAATGGGAATTAGCAAGACTCTTTCTCCCTTTTTGGGAAAAAGAAAGAAATACTCTCTAGTATTCTCAAAGCTGTATGGTAGAAGAGGGGTTGGAATAGGATTACCACTTGGCATTCAAAGCTTTTCACTTAAGAATTTGTAGCTATGTGCAGGGGCACCTGGGTGGCTCAGCCATTAAATGTCCACCTTCGGCTCAGGTCATGATCCCAGAGTCCTGGGATCAAGTCCCATGTCAGGCTCTCTGCTCAGTGGGAAACGTGCTTCTCCTTCTCCTATTCCCCCTGCTTGTGTTCCCCTTCTCACTGTGTCTCTCTCTGTCAAATAAATACATAAAATCTTAAAAAAAAAAAAAAAGAATTTGTAGTTATGTGCATTTTACATCTACCAGGCCCAGATATCTGTGGGTATAATATACTTGATATTTTATTGTAAATATTTATATTCTCCCCCTTCTAGGAACATGAAGCAAAGCAAAACTTTCCTTGGTTTGTTTGTTTTTTTCCCCTTCAGTCATCTACCGGAAAGATATCAAGGCTGAACTTTGAAATATATTCAATCTAGATTCATGAAAGTTTTAATTATCGTGACCCTAGAGATCATCCTTTCGCCTTTTAGTAATGAAAAAAACTGAACTAAAATCTTGAGGATCACACAACATAATAATTCTGACAGAACTTGAACTGGGACCTAATTTTCTTGCCTTTCCACTACTATAGGTTTTTTTTCTTTTCTCCAAATTTTTATGTTATTTTAAAACTGAGAAGAAACATCACCAAATTTCAAATGCAGGATCCATGGATGAGCTTTAGGGGTCCATGAACTTCCAGAAATTATCAGGAAAATGTATATGTGCATTTTTCTGAAAAAAAATTCTCAAAAGGTTAAAACATACTGCAATCTACTTATGTTGAAGGGAAATGATGTCAACAAATGATCATTTTTCTTTTCTTCTCCTACCACTTCTTTTGATGTAAATTTTTACTTAAGTTATTTTTCTTCATAGGATTGTCCAACAACCAAGATAAATTGGACAATATATTTGGCCACATTTAGCACCCAAAATTCAGACAACTTTTTATGGTTTGAGAAAAATATTTCTATGCCATATAAAACACAGGGAGAGAATCATAGATCTCAGGGGGAAATAGGGAATAATATCACTCTCTTGATCCCACCAAATAGGGCTTTTGTATTACCAGTGGTTCTAATCTATGAGAAACAAATGCTATTTACTTTCTTCATTAGTGTCCACGCAGCAAGTGATCACTAAACAACAAGAAGTTTGTCACTTCATACTCAGGGGGAGAAATTTCTTAGCCACCTTCTTAAGCAAGAGAGACCCCCTAAATGGTATTCAAAAAACAGTGTGTTCTTACGCAAAAATCACTAGGATTGTGTTTAAAAACCTGGTCCAGGCTTAGCTCTGCCTCTTACTGGCTATATAACTTTAGACTTGTTACTTAACATTTCTGAGTTTCCATTTTCTCACTTGTAAATAAGTATAAAAGTACTTTTTGGGTTGCTGATACATGGTGTTGTTCTGATAAGCAAAATGCCTCTTATAGTTTGGATTGTATTTCCCCAAAATTTATATGTTGAAACATTACTCCTACTACTTCAAAAGGAGACTGTCTTTGAAATAGAGTCTTTTAAAATGTTATTAAGTTAAAAAAGAGGTGATGAGGGTGAGCCCTGATTCAGTCTGGTGTCCATAAAGATGAGGAAATTTGAACATGCAAAGAATACCAGGAATACAGGCACACAGACGAAAGACTATGTGGGGCCATCTGTATAAGCCAAGGAGAGAGAACTCAGGAGAAACCAAACCTACCAATACCTTGGACTCCCAGCCTCCAGAATTGTGAGAAAATCAATTTTTCAATACAATGCCAAAGCCATCTATTAAAACTATTAGTTATTAGAGATGTATAAGAAATCACTTTTGAGAGTAGGATATATTTTGTCTACATTTGGAAAATGGCTTCAAGTTATTGAGATCACTTTCTTTTTTTCTCCTGATTGATTCTTTCCAACTTCTAGAAAGCAATGTGTTTCTATCTTCTAAAATCTGAAACCCAGTTAGGTATCAGAATTTAAAGTTATTTTTTAATCATTCTACTCTAAAACCTTATTTTACAGAAGGGAAATAAATCTCAAATTCACAAAATTAGCCTTTTCTATAAAAAGATAACTAAAGGAACATAACCAAATACCTTTGTCATAAAGATATTGTGAAGGAAAACTTGGATAATGCCTGTAGAGCACTTAGCACAATGCCTAGTAGCAAGTGCTCAGTATAATATAGCTCCTTATCATTGAGAAATGATGGGTCACATTGCTAATTGTTGGTAATCCCAGATTTCCAGGGCTTTGGGTACTGAAACTCTTAGATTTCCCCCAAATCCAAGCCCAGTACATTTTTCTGATAATGATAAACTTGACCTGATTTACAGTAAATTTATTAGGAGCCTGATGAATTCTTTGATGGGAATTTGTCAGTAAAGGTCACAAAAAAACTTGGGGAGCTGAGTGGTGCTGATCTGCTCATAAACCTTTCACTTGGTCCTTGGATTCAGTCAAAGCACACTAAACTACTGAGCCTACACGTTGACAGTCCAGCCCAAAGGCCTTTTCCCCTAGAATAAAAACAGATACACAAAAGGCAGTCCAGTGAAGGCTAGCTGGCCCACAAGCTCATTTGATGGGAACATCACCAAGGGTAACAATTGGTAGCCTGAGTTTGATGAGAACCAGTCCTCACAGGCCACCATCCTTCAACCTGGTCCACCCCAATCCTTAAAAAAACAAAACAAATAAACAAAAAAACAGTCCTGGGTTTACCTTTGACCCTTGTCCTTGGCTACCTACATGGATTCTCTACCGCTGTATTGAATCATTCCTTTCTACTTTATCTTTGCTTTCCCAGCATTTCCTTTGCTAAGTAACAGGCAGATGCCCAGACTCAAAACATTTCCCAATTTTCAGTTTGGATTTCAGTGGAATACTCCTTTATATTAGGCTTTGAATGCTATAGAAAGATTGTATTAGGGACAGTTACCTGCCAACTATTAACCATTGTTTCTGGTCTGACCTGAATTCACAGAGGGCATGGTCACCTGACAACTTAATCAATGAGCCTCTTTGGCTTTAGAGTGGCAGGGGCCAAGAGCTCCATCAAAGAAGCCTATGTGCTTTCAGCAACTCAGAAGATTCCAGTTGTTTTCAGCAGGCCTGAGAGGTTAAAATAAACAAATATGAAAATGCCAGATTGCCCTCTCATTTCTTCTCATACCTGGTGCCAGCCAGGGCCAGTGCTGGACAGGCTGCCCCCAAAGAGACTGCGGTGGTGCCTATGAAGCCAAGCCACGTGACCAGAGCTGTCACTGCAGTAAGTGCCTGCCTTTCTCTCCTTACCCCACTCTCCATTTCCAAAAATGCATGAAATACCCATTTCTGCATAATTACCAAGTGAATAAAAGGTCCTCCAACCCTTCCCTCCTGGCACAGATTTCACCCAGTTGAAGGCTGCAGTTGGAAGCCTTTGACTATGTGGACCCTTTCAGCAGTTTGAACACAAAGCTCTATGCAAAAAAGCTCAGCAATTGTGTTTGCAACTCTCACTGGTTAGGATTTCCCTGTCCCATAGCTGTGCAGCCTAGGACATGAGTGAGATCTCCATGATGGTATTACAGAGCAAGTACACATCCTCTCTGTGTGCCTCAGCCTTTACGACTTCACAGTTCCTTTTTAAAAGCTCATAAACATGTTTGGCTGCTGGACAGTTCACAAAAAAAGAGGCTGCTCACTGAGTGATTGTTCAAGCTGAGGGTCCTACACTTACGGCAGCTTCTGCTTAGCAGTTGAGGTCCCTCTTTCAGATGTACAGGCCTTCAGAATTGGAATGGAATTGAAAGAATTTTTAACTGTGTATTGGTTAAAGTGTTAAATGCTTCCATTCAGTCTTTCAACTCCATTCCAGAGCATTGTGTGTCCCTCTTGCTTAGGGTAAGGAGAAAAATTGTATAAAACATTTGCAAGTGTCTGTCTGCCTTGTGCATTGATACTGAATTTGTTATGTGTATGAATTGGGTTTCTTATGTGAATGTGCATGTACATACCCATGAAAGTAGGAGGTAGTTAAAGCAGGATATCCCCATAATTTAAGAAAAATATTACAATTCAGTAAGGTCATGTCCTCATCTGTCTTCTCTTCTTTTTCTAGTCTCTCTTGAGGAACTCTATTCCCTCCCAAGACTATAAATATTGCCATTACGTGAATGATTCCCAACTATATACCTCTGGCCCTGCCTCTGCTCTCAAATCTTATTACTTTCTCAGCTCAACCCAGCTATTGTACTGGTATCTTAAACTCAGCAGCTGCACAATAGAATTTAACATATCCACGCAACTATCCTAATCCTAGCTTCCTGCTCCTGCTCTTGCATTCCCTATCTGATTTGGATTGCCAGTATCTTGTGTAACCACCCAAGCTTAAAACCCCAGAATCATCTTCGATTCTGTTTCCCATTGCTCCTTCATAAGGAATAGTTAATGAACTATCTGGTGCCCTAAATTTCCTCTGTAATTTTTCCTTCTCCATTCCCTCTGCCACTATACTGATCAAGCTTTTATCATTTATACCAGGAGTATAACTAGACTCTCAGAATTTCATGGCTCTCTTCCCCCAGCTTCCATTTCATTCTGTGCATTACACTGAGATTAATTGTCTCACAACACAGTTTTTATTATGTTACTCCTCACTCCCAAAATCAAGGCCCCACTGCCAATACAATAAAATCCAAAACACCTTAACCTAAACTTAAGATCACTCCAGGATTTGGCCACTGGCCATCCTGTATTCAGCCAAATGGAATTTCCAATATTTCCTATAAATATTTTCCATTTATGTATTTATGTTATGTATTCCATTTATGTATTTATGTTTTTGTTCATGCTGTTCTGTCTGCAATACCTCACCCATCTCTGTGTTCAAATTTACAGAGTTTTTGAGACTTGGCAGGAAAACTACACTCTCCTTAATTATTCTTCAGATATCAACTTCCCCAGCCCAGCATAACACAGAGGTTACTTACCTGGATACTTAATTGTTTATTGGTAGCTTTCTATGGCATTTCTATCAAAGACTCAAACACATACACACAAAATATAATCTCATCCTCTTATCTAGACTAAAGATTCCTTGAGAGTAGGGTTCATATCTTATTGATTATAGACTGAATGTGTCCCTTCCTCAAATTCATATGTTGAACCAATCTCCAAAGTGATGGTATTTAGTGATGGTGCTTTGGGGAGGTAATTAGGGTTAGATGAAATCATGAGGATGGGGCCCTTACAAAGCAGTTAGCACCCTTATTAGAGGAGATACCAAAAATGATCAAACTCACTAGCTCACTCTATCATTTATCTCTCTTCTCCCCCAACCTCATGCATGTGCACAAAATAGAGATAATATGAGCACACAGCAAGAAGGCAGCCATCTACAGGACAGAAATAGAGCCCTCACCAAATCCCACCCATGAAATCCTGATTTCAGACTTCCAGCCTCCAGAGCAGTGAGAAAATAAATGCTTTATTTAAGTTATCCAGTCTATGTATTTTGTTTTGGGAGCCCAACCTGAAAACACTCGTTGAGCATCCCGTTACTTTGCACAGTACCTGTCACATCATAGAAATTCCTAAATATTTGTCAAGTGAATGAGTGAGTTTATTGCCAAAATTGTCTTTGATTAAATAAAGCTAGTGGGCTCTTTGATATACTGCCGGGCCTGACACTCAAGCTCCTCTATATTCTGACTTCTTTCCACTGATCCTTCCTCACTCCTGCCCTACCTTCACCTCAGCATAACCAGTACAAGCTCCATCCCTCTTTCTAAGCCAGAGATGGTAAACTGAAAACCCAGAGGCCAGATATTGCCCACAATTACTTTTTGCCCCAACATCCAAGTGTTTTCCCAATTTTGACTAGTTGCCACTATTTAAAAATTTGGGAGATTTCATATGAAAGTATGGTGTTGAGACAATGGTAAGCCTTCAGTGACATTAGGCTGCCATTTGTAGATAGGGCGTGTACTGTCCAGTTACAGCCACGTTTAGCTTATGTCACTTGCTTAACTGTTATTTAACAATTTAAATTTGATAGCTATGTTCTATGTCTTTTCCCACTCTCCCTCATTTCTGTAACTATTTATTTTTTATATCTCTTAATTTTGCCCTGCTTATACCAGGAAGAAATTACCAACTACCACAGCATGAAATAGCCCATCCCTCCTGTCTTTGTATTTCTGTAGCATAAGAAATTACAGTGTATCAACATTGTACTCTCTCACTTTTCTCATTTCTCATTTCCTCACATAAGAAAGGTTAAGAGTAAGGCTCCAGAAAAGTGACCAATGTATTATTTCTTTTTTTATTATGTTCAGCTAGCCAACATATAGTACATCATTAGTTTTTGATGTAGTGTTCAATGATTCATTAGTTACATGTAACACTCAGTTCTCCAATGGTATTAATTCTTATAAATGGTAATTGACAGAACTGGCATTCAAGCCCAAGTCCAAAATACCAGTTTTTGTTCTTTTTCTTTGGTGAGTTCTTTCTTTACCAGTTTGTGCTGTCTTCTGCAATTCAATCCAACTTAATTCAGCAAATATTTATTGAGTACTGGATATAGCAAAGGAACCCACTGCTCTTTAACATGGTGTCAGTAAACGTTCTCTTTCTAATTATTGAGAGTTCTCATTCATTGGGTACACTGCCCATAGATAGAGGACAACCACTGTGGATAAATTCTCTCCTTCACTTAATGTGTAAATGAATATCTACTTTTGATCTAATGCTAGATCCTAGGTAAATTAAGAGATATAAAAAATAAATATTTTAGTTACAGAAATGAGGGAGAGTGGGAAAAGACATAGAACATAGTTATCAAATACAAATTGTTATATAACAGCCAAGCAAGTGACATAAACTGGCTGTGGCTGTAACTGGACAGTACAAGCCCTATCTACAAATGACAGCTAAATGTCACTGAAGGTTTACCATTGTCTCAAAACCATATTTTCATATGAAATCTCCCAATTTTTAAATAGTGGCAACTAGTCAAAATTGGGAAAACACTGTAAATAAACACAATATTTCCTTGTCCTCATAGAGCTTAAAATATTTGTCTTAACTGTATATGCTGTTTTTCCATCAAATTACAAAGTCCTACAGGCAGGAGCTGAGTATGGCTAGTCAAAGGGAGTTGTTCAGTAGATGCTTAATTTTTGCTATTTATGATGAATGTTCCCAGTGACTCCCAGGTGGAAGTGGTAGTTGTCCCCACCTTCTCCACTTCCCTTCAAATCCCTCTCTTATTCCTAGCAGTTAGGTCTTAAAGAACCAGAGTTCCTAATCCTCAGAACAAGAATAGGTAGGGCCAACTTCATAGGTGTCACACGTGAAGTCACACAGGGACCTGTGCTTAGAAGGGCCCTGTACTTGGTTTAATGCTGTGCTGTTATCATCTTGAAACTCTTAATAACTTTAAACAAAAAACTCCACCAATTATGTAATCTGTCCTGAAAACAGAGTTGGAGATATTAGCCAATAAAATTCTAATGTCAACACCATCAGTTTGTCAACAGACTCCTCTTCAGTATGTCTTCACTCCTGCTCAAATGCAGAAAAATTAGCAGGACATGGTGAAAAATATCTTTATGTTTGAAGTTATATATACTCTGTTGTGCCTAACAGTGCTAGTGCTGTCTTAAGATCCAAGAGTAATAACAATGGCTCTAAGATAATAATGCTACGTTTGTTCACCTAGACTACTGGTATCTTTAGGTTCAGTATGCCAATGATTCTTAAAGGTGAGTCCCCACCAGCAGCATAAGAATCACCTGGGAACTTCTTAGTGAAAATGCTTGTACCCCACCCCAAACTTACTGAATCAGACATTTTAAAGGCAAGACCCAGTTATCTGTGTTTTAACAAGCCCCTTAGATGATTTTGGTGTATGCTGAATATTGGCAACCACATAGTTGTGGCACTGTAGCCTCTTAAGAGCACAATCTATGTCTCCTACTATTTCTCAGTCAGGTGGGATTATTTAATTTAGACCGGCTAAAGGACAACTGGGAAATATTTGGGCTTAGAAAACTTTACTTTAGGGGCATCTGTGTGACTCAGTCAGTTGGGTGTCTGACTCTTGGTTTCAGCTTAGATCATGATCTCGTGAAGATTCTCTCTGCCCCTCCCTCACTCATGTACACTCTCTCTCTCTCCAAATAAATAAACAAATCTCAAAAAAAAAAAACCTCTGCTTTAATGGATTTGTATGAATAGAGGGAAAAACAGCAAAACTGGACATTCTTTTGGCAATGATTTGTTTATCATGTTCCTTTGAAGTCAGAACCAATAATATAGAAAGGTTTGGTGACTACAACTTGACATATGAGTGAAATAGAGAGGCCTTCTTTTAATTGCTCCCTTGAACAGACACATTTTGGAGACAACACCATAGAGTCCTATTGCTGAAGATTGACCTTAGATCATAAGACCCATTGCACATTTTACAAATGAGAAATCAGGGTCCAGAGAAATGAACTAACTTTCCAGAGATCAGTCAGTTTTCACTCAGGCGTTCACTAAAAGAAAAAGTTTTATTAAGGTAAAAGTCAGAATCCCCTTGCTGATCATGTGGTGCCCTTCATGGCTGGGCATTTAGAGAAACCGCCACCCTATCCAGAATCTCTATTAATTCCATCACCTTTGAGCATTAATTTCCTCCCTATTACTTTCAGATAGTTTGATTTCAGAACACATACATATGTTTTTAAGAGACAGCCTTCATGTTCTCTACTTTTAAATGCTCGGTTTTTTCTTTGCAGTTGGACATCTCAGCTAAGGAAGACCAGGCAATAGGCAGGCTGTGCGCTTGACTGACTCTCACCCCTTGGAAGGAAGGTGAGCCCTGCTTGTAGGTGGCCATGCTTAGCTCCGAGCTGCTTTTCTCCACACCTGGTTTTCGTTTGTAACACTGAAAGCATTTCATGCTTATTAAGCATCATCTGGTCCCAATTTTTAAACCACAAGTTTGGCTTGGTTTGTTTGTAATAAGTGGTTACAACAGAGTCCACCTTTTCAGTGTAATGATGTCCCTTAAACTCAGCCATTGTCATCTTGGAGATTTAGATTAATATGGCTGTTATAGGAGGTTAAAAACATGAATGGCACAATTTAACTGACATGAAAGACTGAAATTTGACTTTATTGTGCCTAGATAAGATGCGGATTTATTTTCAGCACATATATTTGAAAGAAAGGATGACCAAGTTCAAAAGGAATTGTGTAATGGTGTTTATTTTTGTATGGTAGACCACATCTCCATTTTTCTTCCCCAATTTTGAATTTAAAGAATTCCTAGATTTTATGCAAAAGTAGTTTGGGGAGAGAAATAGAATTCTTCATCATTGCTTAATTTCTAAGTATTTTGCAGTTAGTGTCACTTAGTTTTTTGACAGCCAGTGCTTCTTTACATGATACTTCGTCATACTACTTGACCAACATAAGAGAGCAGAGTTGTGACATTCATCTTTTAAGGAGAGATAGGAGTCTGTTAGTTCCAAGTAAAATACAATTATAAAGCCACAGGATTTTAAAAGAATATATAACTGAGAGTTAAACTTTAACAGGATTTTCCAGGTTTCTTTATAATGTATTTTTAAATGCCCATTGCCTGGTATTAAACATTCATAACCCGGGATATTTTAAATCTAGTGTGTGAAATTCCTTGTTGTTGAGTTAGTGTCACAGGTTTAGACCAGTGTGATGCAAGTTCGAAGCTATCTCAATTCTCTTCCTTTAAATCAGAGGTCTACCTGGATTGATGGGAATGTTTACTTCTTCTTCCAAAATAAATGTAATGGATATTTTCAATTTCTACCTCAGGAGAAACAGTTCTCATATGAAGGATCAGTAACCAATCTAAATCATCTTCCTCTGTGATTTCAAATCTGTGGTCCTCTCCACAACTATCTCCAAAAAGTTCTAAAACATACTTATATGTTTCACAGATCTATCCTACCACAGCCTTTACACCACACTATTCTGATAAATCTTGCTTGCTCGTGGTGAATGATCCTTTTAAAGTGCTGCTAAATTCAGTCTGCTAATATCTTATTAAGAATTTTTGCATCTATATTCATCAGATATATTGGCTTATAGATTTTTCTAGTACTCTCTGGTTTTAGCATCAGAACAATGCTGCCCTTGTAAACTGAGTTTGGGAACACTCCCTTCTCTTTGATTTTTTTGCAAGAGTTTGAAAAAGATTAGTGTTAATTCTTTTTAAATGTTTGGTAGAATTCACTAGCTCAGGCATCTGGTCCTGGCTTTTTTTCACTGGGAGATTTTTTGATTACTAATTTGCTCTCCTTACTAGTGTTCTCTTCAGACTTTCTGTTTCTGCCTGATCCAATCCTGGTAAATTGTATGCTTCCAAGAATTTTTCCATTTCTTCTAGATTGTCCAGTTTACTGGCTTATAGTTTCATACAGTAGCCTCTCATGATCCTTTAAATTTCTGTGATATCAGTTGTAATGTCTCTTTTTTCCTTTACAATTTTGTTGATTTAGTTCCTATCCTTTTTTTTCCCTCAGTTAGCCTAGCTAAGGGTTTGCCAATTTTGTTTATCTTTTCAAAGAACCAACTCTTAGTTTGTTAATCTTGTCTATTATTTCTCTGTTCTCTATTTCATTTATTTATGCTTTAATCTTTATCATTTTCTTTCTTCTGCTAACTTTGAGTTCAGTATGTTCTTCTCTTTCTAATTTCTTAAAGTGTAGAGTTAGGTTGTTTATTTGGGATCTTTCTTGCTTTTTAATGTCAGTGTTTATTGCCTTGAATTTCCCTCTTAGAATTGCTTTTGCTACACCCCACAAGTTCTGGTATGTTGTGTTTCCATTTTTGTTTGTCTCAAGAAACTTTATTTCCCAGGGTGTCTGGTTGGCTCAGTTGGTTAAGTGTCTGCCTTCAGTTCAGGTCATGATACTAGGGTCCTGGGATTGAGCCCCACTTCAGGCTTCCTACTCAGCAGGGAGTCTGCTTCTCCCTTCTCTCTGTGTTCTTTCATTCTCTCTCTCTCTCTTTCTCTCTCTCAAATAAGTAAAATCTTAAAAAAAAAAAAAGAAACTTTACTTCCCTTTTATTTTCTTTATTGATCCATTGGTTGTTCAAGAGAATATTGTTTAATTTCCATAAGTTCAAACATTTTTCAATTTTCCTCTTGTTGATTTCTAGTTTCATGCCATAGTGGTCAGAAAAATGCTTGGTGTGATTTCAATCCTCTTCAATTTGTTAAGATTTGTTTTGTAGCCTAACATGGACTATCCTAGAAAATTTTCCATGTGTTCTTGAGAAGAATGTATATTTTGTAATTGTGGGATAGAATGTTCTATATGAATTCTGCTGTTGTTGGATAAAATGTTCTCTATATGTGTGTTGGGTCCATTTGATCTATGGTGTTGTTCAAATTTGCTATTTCCGTATTGATGATCTATTCATTTTTGAGAGTGGGATATTAAAGTCCTCAACAATCATTATATTGCTGTTTATTTCTCCTTTTAGCCCTGTTAATTTTGCTTTATATATTTAGATGCCCTGATGTTAGTGGATTAATATTTATAATTATCATTCCTTCTTTATGTATTAACCACTTTATCTTTTTATAATGACCTTTTTGTCCCTTTATGCCACTTTTAATTTAAAGTCTATTTTGTCTGATGTAAGCAGAACTACCCCTGCTTCCTTATGGTTTCCATTTGCTTGAAATGGTTTTTTTTTCATCCCTTTACCTTTAGTCTGTGTATGTCTTCCTGGCTAAAGTGAGTTTCTTTTTAACAGCATATGGTCAGATCATCTCATTTGGACATTCTGTGTCTTTTAATTGGAGAATTTAATTTGTTTGTGTTTAAGGTATTCTTGATAGGTTAAGGGCTTACTATTGCCATTTTGTTAATCATTTTATTGTTTTTTCCTTGTTTCACTGTTTCTTTTTTCTTACTCTGTTATCTTTTTTGTGGGTTTTGATGTCTCTTGATATCAGCATACTTTAACTTCTTTATCATATTCTTTCATTTAATCACTATAGGAACCATTAGGCTTACATAAAATATCTTAAACTTATTATACATTATTTTAAATTTATAGCAATTTAATTTTTTTTAAGATTTTATTTATTCATTAGTTAGAGAGAGAGCGAGACAGGCAGACAGAGAGGTAGGCAGAGGCAGAGGGAGAAGCAGGCTCCCTGCCGAGCAAGGAGCCCGATGTGGGACTCGATCCCAGGACGCTGGGATCATTACCTGAGCTGAAGGCAGCCACTTAACCAACTGAGCCACCCAGGCGTCCCAGCAATTTAATTTTAATAGAATTTAGGGGTGCCAGTCAGTTAGGCATCTGACTTCAACTCAAGTCATGATCTCAGGGTCCTGGGATTGAGCCCCACATCAGGATTCCCTGCTCAGCAGAGAGCCTGCTTTTCCTGCTATCCCTCCCCTTGCTTGTGCTCTCTCTCTCTCTCTCTCTGTGTCAAGTAAATAAATAAAATCTTTTTTAAAAAATAGAATTTATAAATTTTACACTTTTACTTCTCCTCTCCCTCACATTTTAGGTTATTGCTGTTACAATTTACATGTTTTTTACATTGTCTTAACTTATAACAGATTATTATAGTTATGGTTATTTTTATTACATTAATTCTTTTTAACTTTTAACCAGAGTTGTAAGTGAATATGTATTCTGTTATTGCTGGATAGCAGTCCTATATTATAGAATCTAACTATGACTACATATTTAGCATTACTAGTGAGATTTATCCTCCCTTTTTATGTTTCTATGATGTTAATTAGCATTATTTTACTATCACTTAAAGAGCACTTTTTGGCATTTCATTAAAGGTAGGTCTGGTGGTAATGAATTCTCTCAGCATTTGTTTGTGCAGGAAAGTCTTTTTTTTTTAAGATTTTACTTATTTATTTGACAGACAGAGATCACAAGTAGGCAGAGAGGCATGCAGACAGAGAGGGGAAAGCTCCCCGCTGAGCAGAGAACCCGACGTGGGGCTCGATCCCAGGACCCTGAGATCATGACCTGAGCCGAAGGCAGAGGCTTTAACCCACTAAGCCACCCAGGTGCCCCTGTGCAGGAAAGTCTTTATCCCTCCTTTGTTTCTGAAGGACAGCTTCACCAGGTATAGAATTCTTGGTTGACAGTTTTTTTCCCCCAATATTTTGAATATGTCCTCCCATTCTCTTCTAGCCTAAAAGTTTTCTGTTAAGAAATCCACCAGTGGGACACCTGGGTGGCTCAGTCATTAAGCATCTGTCTTTGGCTCAGGTCATGATCCCAAGGTCCTGGGATCCAGCCCTGCATCGGGCTCCCTGCTCAGCAGAAAACCTGCTTCTCCCTCTCCCACTCCCCCTGCTTGTGCTCCATCTTTCTCTCTGTGTCTCTTTCTGTCAAATAAATAAATAAAATCTTAAAAAAAAAATTAAATCCACCAAAAGTATTATGGGGGATTTCTTGTATGTAACTTTTCTTTCTTCTCTTACTGCTCTTGAAATTCTTTTCTTGGTCTTTGACTTTTGACAATTTAATTATAATGTGTCTTGCTGTAGCCCTATTCAAGTTCAACATATTTGGGGTCCTATTTGAGCCACATGGATATGGATGTCCATTTCTCTCCCCAGGTTCAAGAAGTCTGGAGCTGTTATTACTTTACACATAATTTATGTCACTTTCTTTTTCTCTTCTTTTTCTGAGATTCCCATAATGCAAATATTGTTTCTTTTCATTATTTCCTACAATTGCCATTGGCTTTCTTCACCCTTTTTCATTTTTTTTTTCCTCCTCTGACTGGGTAATTTCCAATGACCCATCCTCCAGGTTTGTGGTGAGTCTTTTCTGCATGGTCAAGTCTACTTTTGAAACTCTCTATTGAATTCTCCAGTTAGGTTATTGTATTTTTTAACTCTAGGATTTATGTGTTTTTTGTTTGCTTGATGATTGCTATTTCCTTGTCAAACTTCTCATTTTGTTCATGCATTGTTTTCCTAATTTCATTTTGTTTTCTGGCTGTGTTATCTTGTTGTTTGCTAAACTTCCTTAAGAGGATTATGCTGAATTCTTTGGTAGTTCACAGATCTTCATTTCTTTAGGATAGGTTATGGCATCTTTACTGTATTCCTTTGGTGGTGTCATATTTATCTGATTTTTCATAATCCTTGATTCCTTACATTGATATCTGCACATCTGAGTAATTGGACTCCTCTTCCAGAAGTTATAGGTTTACTTTGGCAGAGACTGTTCTTTGCCGGTCAGCTCAGTTTGGGTTTCTGGGTTTGTCTGCTGGTAATGTTCTTGGGCAGGTGGAACTTACTATTATGGTCTATTTTTGGATGAGGCAACTGTTTGAGCTCAGAAGATAGGAATGAGAGGGGTGCTTCTGGTTCAGATAGAACTGCTGGTTTGGTTCCCTGCTCAAGTGAGGTTATGAAATGGCTCCATGGTTGTCTGGATTCTCTGGTCGGGCTTACTAGATGATTGAGACTAAGTACTATATTCAGTGATAGATGGGGCTATGAATTAGCTTCACTGACCCAGCAGGGCAACAAGATGGGATCCAGGCCCTATATAGCTTGTTGTTTGGGGATCTGAACCAGGCCAGAGGGTGCACTGAATTTCCTGAATCAGATAAGGCCACTGATTTTGCTGTGTAGACAGAGTAGGCCACATGCTGTATCCTTCGTTCAAATGTCACTGTATGTAGGGTTGTTGAATGGACTATGTAGCTTTGTATATACTCTAGTTAGTTTTTCTGGTCAAACAGGTTGAAGGTTATATTCAGCAATGAATGGGACTATGAATTAGTCTCCCTGCCTGGGTACAGAAAGAGAAGCAGCTCTGAAGCCAGTAAACCTCTTTGTTTTCTTAACTCAAACCAGCCCATACCCCAAGTTCCATGGCTGAACAGAGCCACTAGGTTTGCTTTGAAGACTATTGGCTCTTCCTGCCCTTCTTTGGGCTTAAATACCTCTCGGCTCACCATTTTCAGAAGTTGTGACCAGCCCTACTTTCTGGTCAAATGGGGCCAGAAGACACTCTCCACAGTGAGTGGAGCTATGTCTCAGCCCCCTTGCTTGGGTGGGGAGGTGAAGGGGCTGATCCAAGCTACTCTTAGCTTCCCAAATAGTCTCTCTAGTTGGGAGGGACCAAGAGCTTCCCTCAGCCTTGACTATGAATTTATTCTCCTGCCTCTACATAGCATGGGTATGCTCCACACGCAGTACTGGCTTTGCTCTGGGGACAATCATTTCTCCTCTCTTGCCACTCAGCTGGAGAGTCACCGAGCTGCATATCTTCCAGGAGTTGTTGCCAGACCTCCTGGTCAGGTGGGGCAAGAAGACAATCTCCACAGTGGATGAAGCTGTATCCACTCCCTTGCTTAAGCAGGAAGGGTCAGGGTTACTCCAGGCTACTCTCAATTTCCCAAACTGTCTTTCTCTTTGGGGTGGGGACAGGAGCTACCCTCAGCCTTAGCTATGAACTAATCCACCTACCTTTGTGTAGCATGAGAACCCTCCACTCCCTATACTGCCTTTGTTTTGGGGGCAATCAGCTCTGTCCCTCTACTCAGCAGCAGCAACACTGGGCTATACATCCTAGGAGTTGTTGCCAGCACTTCTGGTCAGATGTGGCTAGAAGACATTCTCCATAGTGAGTGGGACTGTGATTCTACTCCTTGCCTGGGTGTGGGCAAACAGGGCTCTGGGGCCAAAAAAACTCCTCATCCGAGGATCTGATTCAGGCCAAGTTCCCTGCCAAGTTCCCTGGTCATAGTCCTCCAACTGCTTCTGCAGATGAGCAAAACTGCTGGTTAGGATTACTACTTGGGCACTGCAGGTATGAATTTGGTCTCCCAAGATCTGTATGCTGGTTAAAGTCCTTTCTCTTTCTCCATCACAGTCTAATTCCCAGTGGTTGAGCCCCACAGATTCTCCTGCAATCTTCATTTGTGAGATCAGAGTGGGGACTCCCACAAAATGGCCCAAATGCTGGGAAAAGGAAAATGATTGTCTTCCCTTACCCCAGGTTCTCTTTTCCCACTGGAGGAAACAGAGGTCAGGGGAGACCTCTCCTTTTACCTTTCTAATGCAGTCTGTCTTGGTCTCTAAAGTGCTTCAGTCTCACCTCTATGTTTAAGATTCTCTCAGTAGTGTCTTGTTCTTGAGTAGTTGTGGTGGGGGAATGGGTGAGGGACAGCCTATTTCACCATCTTGGTGACATCACTCCATATCTGTCCTTTTTATAATCACACAGTGATTTTCCATATATTTTCTTATTTGACCACAATCAAGTTCTATAAATGATAAAGATAATATACAGTAATGGTTGGGGGTACAGGCTTTACAGTAAAGCTGAAGTATTACCTCTGACTAGTTGTGTGAACTTGAGCAAATTTTTTTTAACAATTATGGGTTCAGTTTTCTCATTGTAAACAAGTAAGAATACTATTGCTTACCACACATGATATTAAGAGAATTAGACAAGGTGAAATGCTTGGTAACAGGGACTACATCTGCTGATGCTGAGATTTAGTTATATCTTACCTACCTGTGAATTTGATCAACATATACACTGGCTTCAAGCTGTGTGGCTTTTCTCACTCAAACATATACTTGGGAATTGTAGGTATTGTTGGAACAAAGAGATTGGCTTTTTCAACAACCATATAATATTTCTTAGTATAAATGCTCCACATCATTTTTCATATGTCTTTGTTTACCTTTTTGCTTTTGCCTTTATTTTTAGTTGATTCCCGAAGCATACATGGCCATTTAGGTTGCTGCCAACAATTTAGCTATTCTGACAATAATGCAATGAACTTCTTTTTTATTTTTGCCAGAAAAAGCATAATAGTTTTATTAATTTATTGTCTGTGCCTAATTTTTTCCATGATTTCTTTCATATTATAATAATTTTGTACTATTTTTGTTACATTTTATTGTGTTATGTTAGTCACCATACAACATCATTAGTTTTTGATGTAGTGTTCAACGATTTATTAATTGTGTATAACACCCAGTGCTCCATGCAATCCATGCCTTTCTTTTTTTTTTCTTTTTTTTTCCCCATGCCCTCCTTTAATACCCATCTCTGGGCTCACCCTTTCCCCTCCCCCCCACCCCTCTGAAACCCTCAGGTTGTTTCCTGGAGTCCATAGTCTCTCATGGTTCATCTCCCCCTCTGATTTCCGCCCCTTCAGTTTTCCCTTCCTTCCCTTGATGCCTTCCATCCTATTCCTTAATGTTCTACATGTGAGTGACACTATACGATAATTGTTTTTCTCTGCTTGACTTATTTCTCTTACCATAATCCCCTCCAGTTCCATCCATGTTGATGCAAAAGTTGTGTATTCATCCTTTCTGATGACTGAGTAATATTCCATTGTGTATGTGGACCACATCTTCTTTAGATCCATTCATCTGATCCATTCATCTGTTCAAGGACATCTCGGCTCCTTCCATAGTCTGGCTATTATAGACATTACTGCTAAGAACACTGGGGTGCATATGGCCATTCCTTTCACTACATCTGTATCTTTGGGGTAAATACCCAATAGTGCAATTGCTGGGTCATAGAGTAGCTTTTTTTCAACTTTTTGAGGAACCTCCACACTGTTTTCCAAAGTGCCCGCACAAACTTGCATTCCCACCAACAGTGTAAGAGGGTTCCCCTTTCTCCACATCCTCTCCAACACTTATTGTTTCTTTTTTTTTCTTTTTTTTAAGATTTTATTTATTTATTTGACAAACAGAGATCACAAGTAGGCAGAGAGGCAGGCAGACAGAGAAGAGAAAGTGGGCTCCCCGCTGAGCAGAGAGCCTGATGTGGGGCTCGATCCCAGGACCCTGGGATCACAACCTGAGCCGAAGGCAGAGGCTTTAACCCACTGAGCCACCCAGGTGCCCACTTATTGTTTCTTAACAATTTCTGCAATTCTTATTGGTGTAAGGTGGTATCTCAGTGTGGTTTTGATTTGAATTTCCCTGATGACTAAAGCCAACTGTTAACCAAAATAAAGAGACATATTGATAATAATACAGTAATAGTTAGAGACCTCAACACTCCACTCTCAACAATAGACAGATCATCTAACCAGAAAATCAGCAAAGAAATAAGAGCTTTGAATGACACACTGGACCAGACGGATCTCATAGATATATACAGAACATTCCACCCTAAAACAACAGAATACTCATCCTTCTCAAGTGCACATGGAACTTTTTCCAGAACAGATCACATGCTGGGTCACAAATGAGGTCTCAACTGACACTGAAAGACTGAGATTATTCCTGGATATTCTCAGAGCACAGTGCTTTGGAACTGGAACTCAATCACAAGAAACATTTTAGAAGAAATTCAAACACTCGGAGCCAAAGACCATCCTGCTCAAGAATGTTTGGGTCAAAGAAGAACTTAAATAGCTCGTGGAAACCAAGAATGAAGACACATTGGTCCAAAACCTATGGGTTACAGCAAAGGCAGTCCTAAGGGGAAAATACATAGCCATCCAAGCCTCGCTCAAAAAATTAGAAAAATCCTGAATACACAAACTATCTTCACACCTTAAAGATCTGGAGAATCAACAACAAATTAAATCTAACCAATGCATGAGAAGGGAAATAATTAAGATTAGAGAAGAGATCAATGAACTAGAAACCAGAAATACAGTAGAACACATCAATGAAATTAGAAGCTTGTTCTTTGATAGAACCACTGGCCAGATTTATCCAAAAGAAAAGAGAAAGGACCCAAATTAATAAAATTATGAGTGAAAGGGGAGAGATCATGACTAACACCAAGGAAATAAAAACAATTATCAGAAATTATCATGAACAGCTATATGCCAATAAATTAAGCAACTTAGAAGAAATGGATGCATTCCTGGACACCTATAAACTATCAAGACTGAAACAATAAGAAACTGACAACCTGAATAGATCAAAAACCAGTAACAAGATTGGAGCATTGATCAAAAACCTCCCAAAAAACTAGAGTCCAAGGCCTAATGTATTCCCTGGGGAATTCTACCAGACATTCAAAGAAGAAATAATTCCTACTCTTCTGCTGCTGTTTCAAAAAATAGAAACAAAAGGAAACTTCCAGACTCTTTCTATGAGGTCAAAAGTACCTTGATCCCAAAACCAGACAAAAACCCCATCAAAAAGGAGAATTTCAATTGAGGGAAATTGGAAGGGGAGATGAACCATGAGAGACTATGGACCTGAAAAACAATCTGAGGGTTTTGAAGGGGTGGGAGGGTGGGGGAGCTTGGTGGTGGGTATTATGGAGGGCACATATTGCATGGAGCACTGGGTGTGGTACATAAACAATAAATTCTGTTACACTGAAAAGAAATTAAATTTTTAAAAATAACAAAAAATAAATAAACATTTTTAAAATGTTTTAAAAAAAGGAGAATTTCAGACCAATATCCTTGATGAATATGGATGCCAAAATTCTAGCTAATAGGATCCAATAGTACATTAAAAGGATTATCCACCACAACCATATGGGATTTACCCTAGGATGCAAGGATTGCTTAACATTTGCAAATCATTCAATGTGTTAGAACACATAAACAAGAGAAGAGACAAGAACCACGGGGTCCTCTCAATTGATTCAGAAAAAACATTTGGCAAAATACAGCATACTTTCCTTATTAAAACTCTTCAGGTACAGGGATAGAGGGAACATTCCTCAATTTCATAAAATCCATGTATGAAAAACCCACAGCAAATATCATTCTCAATGGGGAAAAGCTGAGAGTCCTTCCCTTAAGATCAGGAACATGACAAGGAAGCCCACTCTTGCCACTATTGTCCAACATAGTGCTACGTACTAGAAGTCTTAGCAATAGCAACCAGACAACAAAAAGAAATAAAAAGTATTCAAAGTGGCAAAGAAGTCAAACTCTCTCTCTTTGCAAATGACATTATGTGGACATGATGTGGACTTTATGTGGAAAACCCAAAAGATTCCACCCCCAAATTGCTAGAACTCATTCAGCATTTCTTGGATGTGACAACAAAAACACATGCAACTAAAGTAGAAATATATAAATGGGACTACATCAACTTAAAGACTTTGTGCATCAAAGGACACAATCAACAGAGTGAAAATCATCTTACAAAAGCAAAGAAAATAATTGCAAATCATATACCATATAAGGAGTTAATATCCAGAATACATAACTAACTCCTACAACTCAACAACAAAAGATCAAATCACCCAATTTGAAAATGACAATATGATCCCCATTTATATGAAGCACTTAGAGTAGTCAAAATCCTAGAGACAAAAAAATAGAACTAAGATTAGGGGAGGGAAGAATGGGGAGTTATTGTTTAATAGATATAGAGTTTAAGATTTTCTAAATGAAAAAAGTTTTGAAGATGGCAGTTGGCAATGGTGCCACACAATATGAATGTACTTTATAGCACTGAACTATATGCTTTAAAATGGCAAATTTTATGTTACGTGTATTTCAACAAAATAAAAGGGGGGTTGAGCAAAGGACTTGAATAGACAATTTTAGTTTTACAGATGACTGACAAGCATGTGAAAAGATTGAAAAGATGCTCAATATTACTAATCATCAGAGAAGTGCAAATCAAAACCACAATGAGATATGGATTCACACCCATAGGACAGTTAATATTAAAGAAAAGAAAATAACAAGGTTTGATTAGGATGTGGAGAAATTGGAACCTTGTGCACTATTGGTCAGAATGTAAAATGGTGCCGCTGCTATGGAAACAGCATGGAATTTCCTCAAAAATTTAAAAGTACAACTACCATATGATCTGGCGATCTCACTTCTGGGTGTATAACCAAAAGAATTGAAAGCAGGGTCTCGAAGAGATAGTTGTACACTCCTTCATAGCAGCACTATTCACAGTAGCCAAGAGGTGGAAGCAACCCAAGTATCCTTCAACAGATAAACAGAGAAACAAAACTGTTAAATAGGCATAGAGTTTCAGTTTTACAGGATGAAAAGAGTCATGGGGAAACTCTATGCCTATTTAACAGTAAGTCCCATTTTCCCCTCCTCCCAGCTCCTGGTAATCACCATTATACTTTTGGTCTTTATGGTTGTGACTATAGTGAGTACCTCATATAAGTGAAATCGTACAATATTTGACATTTACTTTTTGTGAATGGCTTATTTAACTTAGTGTAATGTCCTTGAGGGTCATCCATGTTGCAACGTGTCAGAATTTTATTCTTTTTTAAGTCTGAATAATATTCCATTATATGTGTGTGCCACATTTTGCTTATCCATTTGTCCAGTGATGGGCATTTGGATTACTTCCATATTTTAGCTGTTGTAAGTAATACTACTTTGAATATGGGTATACAGATATCTCTTTGAGACCACTTCAGTATATCCAGAAGTGGAATTAATGGACCATATATAATGCTATTTTTAATTTTTTGAGGAATCATCATACTTTTTTTCATAGTTTTCATATGCTGTTTTTCATTTCCACCAGCAGTGCACAAGGTAAGGTTCCAATTTCTTCACATTCTCATCAACCATCAAAACCAATTGTTTTGGTTTTTGATAATAGTCATCCTAATGGATGTGATGTGGTATCTAATTAGAGATTCGATTTTCATTTCTCTAATGATCAGTGATATTGAATCTCTTTTCATGTGTTTATATGCCATCTATTTATCTTTTTTGGAGAAATGTTAGACTGCTATGACCCAGGCCAGCTGCTCACTGAATTCACAGGACTTCCCCCATTATGTCACGGCTGCAATGTTAAGTCCCAGGGATAGAATCTAAAGCCATGTTGAGCACATACACATTCAGCAGACAGAGGTAGATTTTTGTCTTGGTAAACCTGAAATGCCAGTTTGTAGACTAAGGCTGAAAATCTCTAAAATTCTTAAAGCCACACACTGCTAGTAAAGTGGTTCATGTAACAATACAAGCTTTTGGTTTTGTCTTTTCCCCATGAAGCTAATAAGACTTGTATCTTAAGTAATATCATCTCAAGGAGGCAAGAGTGGAGTGTTTTGTGGGGTTTAGGGTTTTGGTTTTTTGTTTGCTTGTTTGTTTGCTTGTTTTTGAGAAATGTTTATTCAACTTCCACTGCCCATTTTTGAATTGAGTTGTTTGGGTTTTTTTTGTTGTTGAGTTTTAGGAGTTCTCTATATAGTCTGGATATTTTCTCCCAATCTTTCTCTGGCCTTTTGACTTTGCCTATGATAGCTTTTGATATATGAAAATTTTCATTTTTATTTAGTCAAGTGTATTCTTTTCTTTATAGTTAGTTCATTTTGTGACTTGTTTCAGAAAATCTTTTCTGCACCTAGAAAAAAAAATTATCTTGGGTATTTTCAGCTTATGGTGTTTAGGGTTTTCTTCATATTTACATCTTTAATGGATCTGGACTTATTTTTGTGAATGTCTAGCTTTTCCTTACTTTACCACTTTGAAATGCCATGTTGATTATATTATAAATTCTGACAGATTTTTAAAAATCAAAGTATATGGGCACCTGGGTGGCTAGTCAGTTAAGTGTCTGCCTTTGGCTCAGGTCATGATCTCAGGGTCCTGGGATCAAGTCCTGCATCGGGCTCCTTACTCAGCAGGGAGTCTGCTTCTCCTTCTCACTCTCCCTCTGTGTGCTCGCTCTCTCTCTCTCTCTCTCTCTCTGTCAAATAAATAAATAAAATATTTTAAAATTATTTAAAATTTTTAAAAATTAAATATAGTTTATATATAGTATTATATTAGTTCCAGGTGTACAACATAGTAATTTGGCAATTCTATACATTGCCAGTGCTCACCACAGTAAGTGTAGTCAGCATACATTATTATATTATTAACTATATTCCCTATGCTGTACTTTTCATATAACTGAAAGTTCGTACCTTTTAATCCCCTTTTACTTACTTTGCCCACACTCCCCTCAGCTACCTCCCCTCTGACAACCACCAGTTTTTTCTCTGTATTTATGAGTCTGTTTCTATTTTTGTTTATTTCTTCATTTTTGTTTTTTTTAATTCCACATAAAAGTGAAATCATGTGGTGTTTATCTTTCTCTGTCTTATTTCACTTAATATAACATCCTCTAGGTCCATCCATGTTGTCATAAATGGAAAGATTTCATTCTTTTTCTTTTCAGTGTTCCAAAATTCATTGTTTATGCACCACACCCAGAGCTCCATGCAATATGTGCCCTCCATAATACCCACCACCAGGCTCATTCTTTTTATGGCTAAGTAGTATTTCATTGTATATGTATACAAATGTGTATCTGTGAATATATATGAATGTATACACACACACACACACACACACACACCCCATACCTTATTTATTCATTCATCTATTGATGGACACTTAGGTTGCTTCCATATTTTGGCTATTGTAAATTATGTTGCAATAAACATAGGGGTGAATATCTTTTCAAATCAATGTTTTCACTCTCTTTGGGTAAATACCTAATAATGGAATTACAAGATCACAGTGGTTGCACCAATTTACATTCCAGCAACTGTATACAAAGGTTCCCTCTTCTCCACATCCCACAGATGTTTTTTAACTATTTCTGAATTTCCTAAATATTCCACTGATATATGTGTCCCTTTTTTGTATGAAAACTACACAGTTTATTAAGTCTTTACAATATATTTCCACAAGCAGTAGAGAAAAATCTCATAATTTTTAGAATCAGTTTTTCAAGTGGCATAAATATTTTTGAGGGGATTTTTATTAGGACCCCATTGATTTTATTAATTTGAGAAAAACTGACACCTTTAAGACTTAAATTATTCCATCCACAAACATGGTGTATTAGCTTCTTATTTTAGTTCTTCTTTCATTTTCTTCAATAAAGTTCCATAGTTCTTTCCATAAAGTCTTTCACACTTATTTTTAGGCTTATTCCTCAACAGTTTAGCATTGATGCTATAATAAATGAGATTTTTCTATTATTTTCTAGTTGATCGTTCCTGGTACATATTGTTTTTTATATCTTTTACTTGTTTTCTAGCTAACTCACTATATTCCCATATTAGTTCTGTCTGTTCATTAATTATCTTGGGTTTTCTAGATGGAAGATACTATTAAAGGTCTCCCAAGATTCTCATCTGGAAACTTAGGTGGAGAAGAATCTGCTTCTCATATCACTCAGTTGGCAGATTTCATATCCTTTGGTCTCTAGAACTGGGGACTTAGCTTCTTGTTGGGTGTCAGGTAAAGAGCCCTCCATTTATAGAGGCTGCCTCTGCTTCCTATAGGCTCCCCACAAGTCCTTGCCAAGTGGTCATTTCCAACATGGTCACTCATTTCATTAGGTCAGCAGCAAGAATGTCTAGAGAGAAATTTTTTTCTCATACTCTTGTTAGTTGGAAATAAATCACAAGAATCTGCCTCTCCTTCTGCCCCTCCTCTCACTCATTTTCTCAATCTCTCTTTCTCTGAAACAAATAAATAAAATCTTTTTTTAAAAGATTTTTATTTATTTATTTGACAGAGAGAGAGATCACAAGTAGGCAGAGAGGCAGGCAGAGAGAGAGGAGGAAGCAGGCTCCCCACTGAGCAGAGAGCCCGATGCGGAGCTCAATCCCAGGACCCTGAGATCATGACCTGAGCTGAAGGCAGAGGCTTAACCCACTGAGCCACCCAGGTGCCCCCAAATAAATAAAATCTTAAAAAAACGACAAAAACGAAGAAAGAAAATACTTCTCCTTGCACTCTACCTTTTCCAGTACCTAACACAATGACTGGCACTTAGTTGACATTTAATTCCATATTTGTTGAATGAGTGGTAAAAATGTTTGTGTTTATGAGTTGGAAACAAGCATAGAGAGAGAAGAAATGAGAGAAAGGGTTAGGAAAAGTGTAACACATGAAATACTTTTTGAGAGGAATTCCCCCAAATAGTTGCCCTTAATTAGGAGTTTTCTATGAGTAGACATCATGCTAGGTGCCATATACAAATATTTTTTTAATTATTTTTTTATTTTTTATTTTTTTATAAACATATAATGTAACCCCACCACCCTCTCCCGACACCCCTCCCCCCACCCCCCTCAGTTTGTTTTATGACATTAAGAGTCACTTTTGGTTTGTCTCCCTCCCAATCCCATCTTGTTTCATTTATTCTTTTCCTACCCCCCAAGCCCTCCCCCCGTTTTATCTCCACTTCCTCATATCAGGGAGATCATATGATAGTTGTATTTCTCCAATGGACTTATTCCGCTAAGCATGATACCCTCTAGTTACATCCATGTCGTTGCAAATGGCAAGATTTCATTTCTTTTGATGGCTGCATAGTATTCCATTGTATATATATACCACCTCTTCTTTATCCATTCATCTGTTGATGGACATCTAGGTTCTTTCCATAACTTGGCTATTGTGGACATTGCTGCTATAAACATTCGGGTACACGTGCCCCTTTGGATCACTACGTTTGTATCTTTAGGATAGATACCCAGTAGTGCAATTGCTGGGTCATAAGGTAGCTCTATTTTCAATTTTTTGAGGAACCTCCATGCTGTTTTCCAGAGTGGTTGCACCAGCTTGCATTCCCACCAACTGTGTAGGAGGGTTCCCCTTTCTCCACATCCTCGCCAGCATCTGTCATTTCCTGACTTGTTCATTTTAGCCATTCTGACTGGTGTGAGGTGGTATCTCATTGTGGTTTTGATTTGTATTTCCCTGATGCCCAGTGATGTGGAGCACTTTTTCATGTGTCTGTTGGCCATCTGGATGTCTTCTTTGCAGAAATGTCTGTTCATGTCCTCTGCCCATTTCTTGATTGGATTATTTGTTCTTTGGGTGTTGAGTTTGCTAAGCTCTTTATAGATTTTGGATACTAGCCCTTTATCTGATATGTCGTTTGCAAATATCTTCTCCCATTCTGTCAGTTGTCTTTTGGTTTTGTTGACTGTTTCCTTTGCTGTGCAAAAGCTTTTGATCTTGATGAAATCCCAATTGTTCATTTTTGCCCTTGCTTCCCTTGCCTTTGGCATTGTTCCTAGGAAGAAGTTGCTGCGGCTGAGCTCGAAGAGGTTGCTGCCTGTGTTCTCCTCAAGGATTTTGATGGATTCCTTTCTCACGTTGAGGTCCTTCATCCATTTTGAGTCTATTTTCGTGTGTGGTGTAAGGAAATGGTCCAATTTCACTTTTCTGCATGTGGCTGTCCAATTTTCCCAACACCATTTGTTGAAGAGGCTATCCTTTTTCCATTGGATGTTCTTTCCTGCTTTGTCGAAGATTAGTTGACCATAGAGTTGAGGGTCTATTTCTGGGCTCTCTATTCTGTTCCATTGATCTATGTGTCTGCTTTTTTGCCAGTACCATACTGTATTGATGATGACAGCTTTGTAATAGAGCTTGAAGTCTGGAATTGTGATGCCACCAACTTTGGCTTTCTTTTTCAATATTCCTTTGGCTATTCGAGGTCTTTTCTGGTTCCATATAAATTTTAGGATTATTTGTTCCATTTCTTTGAAAAAATTGGATGGGATTTTGATAGGCATTGCATTAAATGTGTAGATTGCTTTAGGTAGCATAGACATTTTCCCAATATTTGTTCTTCCAATCCAGGAGCATGGAACATTTTTCCATTTCTTTGTGTCTTCCTCAATTTCTTTCATGAGTATTTTACAGTTTTCTGAGTATAGATTCTTTGCCTCTTTAGTTAGGTTTATTCCAAGGTATCTTATGGTTTTGGGTGCAATTGTAAATGGGATTGACTCCTTCATTTCTCTTTCTTCTGTCTTGTTGTTGGTGTAAAGAAATGCAACTGATTTCTGTGCATTGATTTTATATCCTGACACTTCACTGAATTCCTGTACAAGCTCTAGCAGTTTTGGAGTGGAGCCTTTTGGGTTTTCCACATATAGTATCATATCATCTGCAAAGAGTGATAGTTTGACTTCTTCTTTGCCGATTTGGATGCCCTTAATTTCTTTTTGTTGTCTGATAGCTGAGGTTAGGACTTCTAGTACTATGTTGAATAGCAGTGGTGATAATGGACATCCCTGCCATGTTCCTGACCTTAGCGGAAAAGCTCTCAGTTTTTCTCCATTGAGAATGATATTTGGGGTGGGTTTTTCATAGATAGCTTTGATAATGTTGAGGTATGTGCCCTCTATCCCTACAGTTTGAAGAGTTTTGATCAGGAAGGGATGCTGGACTTTGTCAAATGCTTTTTCAGCATCTATTGACAGTATCATATGGTTCTTGTTCTTTCTTTTATTAATGTATTGTATCACATTGTTTGATTTGCAGATGTTGAACCAACCTTGCAGCCCGGGAATAAATCCCACTTGGTGCCGGTGAATAATCCTTTTAATGTACTGTTAGATCCTATTGGCTAGTATTTTGGTGAGAATTTTCGCATCTGTGTTCATCAAGGATATTGGCCTGTAATTCTCTTTTTTGATGGGATCCTAGTCTGGTTTTGGGATCAAGGTGATGCTGGCCTCATAAAATGAGTTTGTAAGTTTTCATTCCATTTCTATTTTTTGGAACAGTTTCAGGAGAATAGGAATTAATTCTTCTTTAAATGTTTGGTAGAATTTCCCTGGGAAGCCATCTGGCCCTGGGCTTTTGTTTGTTTGGAGATTTTTGATGACTGTTTCAATCTCCCTACTGATGATGGGTCTATTCAGGTTTTCTATTTCTTCCTGGTTCAGTTTTGGCAATTTATATGTCTCTAGGAAAGCATCCATTTCTTCCAGATTGTCAAATTTGTTGGCATAGAGTTGCTCATAATATGTTCTTATAATTGTTTTTATTTCTTTGGTGTTGGTTGTAATCTCTCCTCTTTCATTCATGATTTTATTTATTTGGGTCCTTTCCCTTTTCTTTTTGATAAGTCTAGCCAGGGGTGTATCAATCTTATTAATTCTTTCAAAGAACCAGCTCTCAGTTTCATTGATTTGTTCTTTTTTTTTTTGCTTTCTATTTCATTGATTTCTGCTTTGATCTTTGTTATTTCTCCTCTCCTGCTGGGTTTAGGCTTTCTTTGTTGTTCTTTCTCAAGCTCCTTTAGGTGTAGGGTTAGGTTGTGTATTTGAGACCTTTCTTGTTTCTTGAGAAAGGCTTGTATCACTATATATTTTCCTCTCAGGACTGCCTTTGCTGTGTCCCACAGATTTTGAACAGTTGTGTTTTCATTATCATTTGTTTCCATGATTTTTTTCAATTTTTCTTTAATTTCCTATTTGAACCATTCATTATTTAGAAGGATGCTGTTGAGTCTCCATGTATTTGGGTTCTTTCCAAATTTCCTGTTGTGATTGAGTTCTAGCTTCAGAGTATTGTGGTCTGAAAAAATGCAGGGAATGATCCTAATATTTTGGCACCGGTTGAGACCTTATTTATGACCCAGGATGTGATCTATTCTGGAGAATGTTCCATGGGCACTAGAGAAGAATGTGTATTGTTGCTTTGGGATGGAATGTTTTGAATATATCTGTGATGTCCATCTGGTCCAGTGTGTCATTTAAGACCTTTATTTCCTTGTTGATCTTTTGCTTGGATGATCTGTCCATTTCAGTGAGGGGAGTGTTAAAGTCCCCTACTATTATTGTATTCTTGTCAATGTGTTTCTTTGATTTTGTTATTAATTGGTTTATATAGTTGGCTGCTCCCATGTTAGGGGCATAGATATTTAAAATTGTTAGATATTCTTGTTGGACAGACCCTTTGAGTGTGATATAGTGTCCTTCATCATCTCTTATTATAGTCTTTGGCTTAAAATCTAATTGATCTGATATAAGGATTGCCACCCCAGCTTTCTTCTGATGTCCATTAGCATGGTAAATTGTTTTCCACCCCCTCACTTTCAATCTGGAGGTGTCTTCGGGTCTAAAATGAGTTTCTTGTAGGCAGTATATTGATGGGTTTTGTTTTTTATCCATTCTGAAACCCATTCTGTATCTTTTGATTGGGGCATTTAGCCCATTTACATTCAGGGTAACTATTGAGAGAGATGAATTTAGTGCCATTGTATTGCCTGTAATGTGATTGTTACTGTATATTGTCTTTGTTCCTTTCTGATATACTACTTTTAGGGTCTCTCTTTGCTTAGAGGACCCCTTTCAATATTTCCTGTAGAGCTGGTTTGGTGTTTACAAACTCTTTCAGTTTTTGTTTGTCCTGGAAGCTTTTTATCTCTCCTTCTATTTTCAATGATAACCTAGCTGGATAAAGTATTCTTGGCTGCATGTTTTTCTCATTTAGTGCTCTGAATATATCATGCCAATTCTTTCTGGCCTGCCAGGTCTCTGTGGATAAGTCTGCTGCCAATCTAATATTTTTACCATTGTATGTTACAAACTTCTTGTCCCGGGCTGCTTTCAGGATTTTCTCTTTGTCGCTAAGACTTGTAAATTTTACTGGGGTGTGGACCTATTCTTATTGATTTTGAGGGGGATTCTCTGCACCACCTGGATTTTGATGCTTGTTCCCTTTGCCATATTAGGGAAATTCTCTACGATAATTCTTTCCAATATACCTTCTGCTCCCCTCTCTCTTTCTTCTGGAATCCCAATTATTCTAATGTTGTTTCATCTTATGGTATCACTTATCTCTCAAATTCTCCCCTCATGGTCCAGTAGTTGTTTGTCTCTCTTTTGCTCAGCTTCTTTATTCTCTGTCATTTGGTCTTCTATATCACTAATTCTTTCCTCTGCCCCATTTATCCTAGCAGTAAGAGCCTCCATTTGTTATTGCACCTCATTAATAGCTTTTTTTACTTCAATTTGGTTAGATTTTAGTTCTTTTATTTCTCCAGAAAGGGATTTTATTTCTCCAGACAGGGTTTCTCTAATATCTTCAATGCCTTTATTGAGCCTGTCTAGAACCTTGAGAATCATCATCCTGAACTCTAGATCTGACATATTACCAATGTCTGTATTGATTAGGTCCCTAGCCTTCAGTACTGCCTCTTGTTCTTTTTTTTTTGTGGTGAGCTTTTCCACCTTGTCATTTTGTCCAGATAAGAATATATGAAGGAGCTGGGCACCTGGGTGGCTCAGTGGTTAAGCCGCTGCCTTCAGCTCAGGTCATGATCTTGGGGTCCCAGGATCGAGTCCCGCATCAGCTCTCTGCTCAGCAGGGAGTCTGCTTCCCGCTCTCTCTCTGCCTGCCTCTCTGCCTGTTTGTGATCTCTGTCTCTGTCAAATAAATAAATAAAATCTTAAAAAAAAAACAAAAAACAAAAAGAATATATGAAGGAGCAAATGAAATACTCAAAGGGTGACAAAGACCCCAGGAAAATGTGCTTTAACCAAATCAGAAGAGACCCCAAATGGGGGGGGGGGGGGAGAAAGGGGTTAAAAAGAAGTTCAGAAAAAAAATTTTTTAAAAAGAACACAAATAAAGAAAAAAATATATAAAAAGAAATATATATTAGACTGGTGATTAGAACAGGGTCACCCACTTAATTTTGGGAGTATTTTGGTCTCTTAGGAGAAACTACCTCCCAAAATTTTAAAGAATGAAAAACATATATAAGGGAAACACAATGAAGGGATGGAATATGACTATAAAGATTTAAAAAATTTTTTTTTAATTTCTAACAAAGGAGTTGAAAAGGTAAGTTGGTTGGGAGAATAAAAAAAAAGAAAGTGGAGAGAACTTGCTTGGGCTGGAGACTAGATCCAGCCCAGTGCTAGATTTAGGGTGTATTTTGATCTATTAGAAGAAGTTGTACCCCAAATTTTTTAGAAGAAAAAACCCTATGTGTATACAAAGAATAAAGTTAGATACAATGAAGAATAAAATATGGCTATAATAATGAAGGTTCAAAAAAGTTCTTTTTTAAGAAAGGTATTAAGATAAACTAGTTAAAAAAACATTAAAAGAGGGGCACCTGGGTGGCTCAGTGGTTAAAGCCTCTGCCTTCAGCTCAGGTCATGATCTCAGGATCCTGGGATCGAGCCCCACATCGGACTCTCTGCTCAGCAGGGAGCTTGCTTCCTCCTCTCTCTCTGCCTGCCTCTCTGCCTACTTGTGATTTCTGTCTGTCAAATAAACAAATAAAATCTAAAAAAAAAAAAAAAAGTTAAAAGAGGAAAGGGTAAAAGTTAAAAAAAATTAGCAGAAGAAAAAAAATTTTTTTTAAATTGATTAACTTTGCAAGACTAAAGATTCATGGGGAGAAAGCTATGAATTCCATGCTTTGCTTTCTCCTCCTCTGGAATTCCGCTGCTCTCCTTGGTAAGTGAACTTGGTCTTGGCTGGATTTCTTGTTGATCTTCTGGGAGAGGGGCCTGTTGTAGTGATTTTCAAATGTCTCTGCCCCAGGTGGAATTGCACCGCCCTTACCAGGGGCCGGGCTAAGTAATCCGCTCAGGTTCACTTTCGGGAGCTTCTATTCCCTGAACGCTTTCCGTAGAGTTCCAGAGGACGGGAATGAAAATGGCAGCTTCCCAATCTCCGGCCTGGAGGAGCCGAGAGCTCGGGGCCCCACTCTTCAGTGCACCTTCAGAGAAAAGCACTCAATCACTTTCTTCTCCCCAGCCTCCAGCCGTGGTTAGAGAAAAGCATTCAATCACTCCTGTCTCACTGGCCTCCAGCCACGCTCCGAGCTCACCCAGCCTATGACCAAGCGTCTCTGTCTCTGGCACACAGCCCCACCTGGAGTCTCAGGACCCCACGCACAGAGCACGGGCCTGTGTCAGGGATTACAGTTCAAGGTAACCCAAGTTGAGAGCTCACTCCTCGGCTCTGTCTCCGCAACTGGCTTCCCCGCTCTAATATCTGTGAGCTCTGCGACACTCACACACCTCTGATCCTTCTGTGACCCCGCGGGACCTGAGACGATGCTGTCCCCACGAGGTCTTCACCCCAGTTTAGCCTCTGAAGCGATGTCCATCCATGGAGCAGACTTTTAAAAGTCCTGATTTTGTGCTCCGCCGCTTGCTGGGAGCCGGCCCCTCCCCCCGGGGTCTATCTTCCCGTCGCTTTGGATTCACTTCTCCGCTGGGCCTACCTTTCAGAAAGTGGTCGATTTTCTGTTTCTAGAATTGTTCTTCTTCTCTTCGATCTCCTGTTGGATTTGTAGGTGTTCAGAATGGTTTGATAGGCTATCTAGCTGATCTCCTGCTGCCTGATGTCGTCTCAGCCTGCTACTTCTCTGCCATCTTGACTCCTCCCTCCATATACAAATATTTTATATAATCCCTTTAACAACTTATGAAAGAAGTATTATTATCCCATCTCACAGATGAGAAAAAGATGTCCAGAGTTAAGTAACGTGCCCTCCATTATGCAGGCTGGCATTCAAATCTGATGAATGCCTAGGTTGCTTACACATATTCCTACACTGGGAAATAGCAAACCACAATATTTTTTTTTTATTTTTTAAGTTATTTATTTATTTATTTGACAGAGAGATCACAAGTAGGCAGAGAGGCAGGCAGAGAGAGAGTGGGGGGCAGGGAGCAGGCTCCCTGCCGAGCAGAGAGCCTGATGCGGGGCTCAATCCCAGGACCCTGAAATCATGACCTGAGCCGAAGGCAGAGGCTCCAGGTGCCCCAAGCCTATACATTTTTTTAAAATTGAGTGAAACATATCCATTTAAATTAAGAGGGAGGGCTGAGGACTGCCATCTAACTCCATCTAAAAGGGATAACTTTATGACATGAGGAAATGTGGTCTATTCTACAACTTTTGAATTTTTTCATGAAAGGCTAAGAATCTAGGATTTTGTTTCTTGACTCCAGTGTTGGTAACAAGTTCTAAATAAGAATTTAAAAGACTCTTGAGATAAAACATCTATAAACAGACTATTCGTTTGCAAATTTTAATATATACTGCATCTCCCCAAATAAGTTTTGAACAGCCAGGGGGCAGTGTGAGGGTATAAAGTGTCACTGAGTACGAAATGATGAACTGAAAGGCAAATCTAGTCCACTTCACGGCATTGCCCAGAGTGCAGACACAGAGGGCAGGGAGGTCCAGCTATCATGTTGCACAAAAAAAGCCCACAGAGACTGGAGGAGGATGAGGTAAGGCCCCACTGTTGGTGCACATTCCGTCTTCTCCAGGCATCCCCAGGGAGGGCACATTCCTCATGGGCAAGCAGCAGAGCTGTTGATTTAAAAGATTCTTAGAATATTCTGTTCAGTACCCCAGTGGAGTTTTCTTTGCCTGGAAACAATATATCTAGGCCATGCCTTGAACTGTGGGATATCCATAAGGAAGACTGTCATGATTCTAGGCCCCTAAGCAGTTCCTGGGGGCTGGAAAGTCCCTTCAGGTCTCTCATCCACTGACTTCTTTCTCCCTTCCCAGGGAAGAGTGCTGGTCACACCACCAACTCTCAAGCTGATTCTCCATTCCTGATTTCTGGAGAAAATTGGAAAATTGACAATTGTCATACAGTGAAAACGCAGTTTTTCAATGAAGTTTTAAAACAGTTACAGAATTACTTAAAATTACTTCTAGGGGTGCCTGAGTGGCTCGTTCGGTTAAGTGTCCAACTCTTGGTTTCAGCTCAGGTCATGATCTCTGGGTCCTGAAATCAAGCCCCATGTCAACCTCCCTGTGCTGTGCAGAGTCTGCTTGAGATTCTTTCCCTCTCTGTCTTCCTCCCGCTCTGGCCCTCACCCTGCTCGAGTACATGTTCTCACTCTCTCTCTCAAATAAATAAATAAAATCTTACAATTACTTCTATAAAATCTAGGTAGCTAACCAATAAGCCCATCTTTCCTGGGATGCAACATGGCCCGCTGAGATTATTTAGGGAATTTAGAGAAGATGAGATGAAGAGGACTGCAAAGAAGTTTGCACAGGTCCAGGTATAAGAAAAGAGCCATGTGATAGAGAAATCTGCCTGTGAGCTGTGGGTTGGGCCTGTATGTGATCCACTCTTTCTCTCAAGGCGGCACCAGGTACTGAAGCCCACCCAGACAGGCTTCTGGCATGTGCATTTTGAAAAGCTTCTCTGCTATTTTTGATATCCTCTCCCCCCACCACCCCCACCAAAGCCCAGCTGAAAATCCCTGTGGTAAAAGAAAAGAGAAATGAACAAGGCATCCGGGGAAAGCAAGGCTGTGGATTGGCCAAGATGGACACAAAGCAAAGACTGAAGTCATTCCTTCCTAGGGAAGACATGAAAAGGTCCTTACTGTTTACTGCAACCTCACTGTGACTTGGTTGCCTGCTAACGTTCCCCTAGGGAGATAATAAATAGATACAGTGCTTTGCAGAGCAATGCTCCTATTGTTCCCCTACCCCACAAGGCTACTCAGAAATGGTGCCCTGGGGCCGTAACCATAATTTCTTTTTAACATTCACAAGCAACCTAATGGTGCTTGCAGATAAAGACCCCAGAGATATTGTGCTATTTCTCAATGAAAAAGAATAATTGAGGCCATGCTAAACTCCACTGCAGAACAGAGCACAGTATAATACATTCCTTTATGCATTTATTCCCTCCACTGTGGGCATATAAGAATAGTCCCAACACACACACACTCTGCTCCTCCCTTATGCTCCTACCATTTCTTCTCCCACCCCACCTTCTGCTCCAGTGCCTTCCAAGCCATAACCAGCCAGGGCTCTGCCCCATTACCAACGGGCACATTCCCACCCTGTGGGCCTGCAGCAGCACTCTTACTGATTACTCTTACTTTTGGATTCCTCTGCTCTCAGTTTTAGCGACATTCCCTCCTTTAATCCTCAAACCAATGTTTTGAAGTGAAGACTTTCTTCATTTCACAGATGAGGAAGGAAATTAAGGCAGAGATTTTAAGGGAGTAATTTGTCCAGAATTACAGTTATCCAGAATGCAAGTCCAAGTCAAGGTGGACTCCAAACCAGCACTTTCCACCAACTTGCACCAGATTATCCACATATCCTTTCTTTTACACACCTCCAGCCCACTCATCAAGTACACTCTCTTTGGAACATTCAGTCACACTTTCTCTAACCCCTTTCTCTTTGCTGCTTCTTGCTTAGTTTCCTGATAAAAATTCTTGTCTTATTTTTTCATTCATTCCTAGTTGACTTGTTCTATATGTGAAAAGGTAGTACTAGGCAGGTATCTATTAAAGAAAAGTAAAGTTGTGCCTTTACAAGTAAAAATAAACATAGTAAACAACACCACTATTCAAAGATTCGGAGATACCCAAAATTTCTCCAGAATTTCTACAGGAATGCACATCCACTTTCTCCTCTTACTCAGATGAAATATTTTTAACTTAACCATCAACTGTAAATTATATCATTTTTTTTAAGATTTTATTTATTTGACAAACAGAGATCACAAGTAGGCAGAGAGGTAGGCAGAGAGAGAGGAGGAAGCAGGCTCCCTGTTGAGCAGAGAGCCCGATGTGGGGCTCGATCCCAGGACCCCGAGACCATGACCTGAGCCGAAGGCAGAGGCCTTAACCCACTGAGCCACCCAGGCGCCCCATCATTTTCAAGTTGATGTAGTTTTTACACCAAAATTGCAATATTTCAGTTCAAAGAGATCTTTGCAGGCTGCCCTGTGAACCCAACTACCAAACATGCTATGGTAACTTAGGAAAAGGAATTTTTAAAACCCCATTTTAGTTGGTAATAGATTGTTTAGTCTGTAAAAATGTATATTATGGAAAAGTATATGCAGAACATCTCCAGTCAAAGTCTGTGCAAGCTCCTGTTTCAGTCAGGACAACAGCCTCTCCTTTCCCATAATCTTATACACCAAAGGGTTGTTGTTTATTTTTTTTCCAAATGAGTAACTATCTAAAGGTTTTTATTCTCTTATCCCTTCCAGCTTATCCCTGCCTGTCTGCTTGATCAATGAATGCATAGTCTGTGCTCCATCCCCTAGTGTCCTGCTCTTCCTCATTATTTCGGCCCCAGTGTGTCACTGATGAGCTTGCCTAAACCGCATGAAGGTGGAGGTACACGACGTCGTAGATAATTAAGAGATGAGGTAAGATCCAGGATTTCATTTCTGATACCCTGCCTCTTATTCCTTAGTTTGGTGTCAGGAAGACATGCTTTGGTATCCTTAGGAACTGCGTTTCGTCATAAATATATTTTTAGAAAGCCTTCATTTTCTTAAGAATTCAGCATCTATCAAAAATTATCCTTTTTTCAAAATGGAATCCTGGTGTAGGATTTATGAGAATCCTATCCAGTTCTGTTTCAGGATCATTTATGTGACCTTGGGCCATAAAATAATCATAATCCTCCCTGTGAATACAACACAGTTGCTTTCCTCAAAGGGGCACCATGGACTTGTATTTGTTTCAGCCTCTGCCCTCATAAAGTAGCTTATACTTTTGTAGGGAAACCAACTACACATACATAACACAGAGAATAACTCAAAGCAAACTATAATCAAAGTCTAAAATTTGTCATTTACTTCAAAATGCTATCAAAGTTCAGTAAATGGATGTCCCTATGGACTAATACATTTGGTAATGATTTAATGGAGGAGAAGAGCTTTAAGGTGAGTCTAAACGTGTGGTTAGGTGTATTAGTCTGCTAGTACTGCCATAACAAAACACCAACTACTGTGTGACTTATATAGTAAGAGTTTATTTCTCACAGATCTGAAAGCTGGAAGTCTAAGGTCAAGGTGCTGGCCAATTTAGTTCCTGGTGACAATTCTCTTCCTGACTTATACATGGCTGCCTTCTGAGTGTGTGATCGCATGCCTTTCCTCAGTGCATGAGGAAGAATAGAGAAATCGAGCTCTCTGTTGTCTCTTCTTAAAAAGGACTAATCCTGGGGCGCCTGGGTGGCTCAGTGGGTTAAGCCTCTGCCCTCGGTTCAGGTCATGATCTCAGGGTCCTGGGATCAAGCCCTGCATCAGGCTCTCTGCTCAGCAGGGAGTCTGCTTCCTCCTCTCTCTCTGCCTGCTTCTTTGCCTACTTGTGATCTCTGTCTGTCAAATAAATAAAATCTTAAAAAAAAAAAAAGGACTAATTCTATGGGATCAGGGTCCCCCCTTTAGGACCCTATTTAATTATTAATTACTAGTGGGGCACCTGGCTGGCTCAGTCAGTTAAGTGTCAGGCTCTTAATTTCTTTTTAGGTCATGATCTGAGGGTTGTGAGATCTCCCCACCCAGTGTGGAGCCCGCTTGGGATTCTCTCTCTCTCCCTCTACCTCTCCACCCTCTCCGCTTCCCCAACTTTCTCTAAAAAAAAAAAAAAAAAAAACCCTTGATTACTAATAATTACCTTAATTAATTCCCTCAAGGTCCTATCTCCAAATATAGCCACAATTAAGTGTTAGGGCTTCGACATATGAATCTGGCAGAACACAAGCATTCAGTCTATAACAGTAGGAGATATGACCAAAAAGTGTGTGGGAAAGTGGTTTGGACCAAAGACAGCATGAGAGGAGATGAGATCATAGGAAAAGTTTATATGGGGTCTATGTGTGTGTGTGTGTGCATAGGCACGCACTTAAGAGAGCATTAATTATTTCTAAACAAATACTTATTGAGTTCCTGCTCTGGACCAGGCATTGTTTCTGGCACATGGACTGCCCTCATGAAGTTATTTCTAGCAGACAGAGATACACATAAACATAATAAGTCAATTGTTTCAGTAAATATTATCCAGTGTGTAAAAGTGGTGAGTACTATGAGGGTCAGGAGTGTGAATGATGAAAAGGAGAGTTTGAGAAGTTTCATGAAGTTAGTCCAGATAGGCCCTGCTGAGAAGAGAAATGAATAAAGATTTGAGGGAATTAGTGAAATGGATAAGTTAGGGAAAACATTCCAGATAGAGGAAGATAAAGCAAAGGCCTAAAGGCAGAAAATTCTTGACATTCATGAAAGAATGAAGATGCCAATGTGGTCAGAGGGGACTAAGTGAGGGTAGGAGTTGTAGGAAAGGTCAAAGTGGGCCTTGAAGGCCATTGTAAGGACTTTGGCAGTTAGTCTGTATGAATTGGGAGCCAGTGCAGGGTTTGAACAAAAGAATGACAAGAGCTGACTTTTTAAAGGCTCACTCTAGCTGATGTGTGTAGGGTTAGGAGCTGGGAGGCCATGAGGTGTTTATTGCAATAAACCAGACAAGATATGATGGTGGTTCAGACCAAGGTGGTACCAGGGGAGGTAAGAGCTGTGGTCTGATTCTGGACATATATTGACAGCACAGCCAAGAGAATTTACTGACAGACTGAAAGCATGAGAAGAGTCAAGAATGATTTTGAGTTTTATGTTTATATATTACACCAAATCTTTTCACTACAGTTAGAGCATTTCTACTTTCTCTGCCCCCACTCCATCTCTGTTACTTTGCAGGCAAGAAATGCAGGACTTAGAGAATCTCACTGAGTTAGGATTTAGAACCAAAATTTTGTGTTTGTAATACATGGTGTAACTTCATTTTATGTTGTTTTAGAGCAGCCTGTATTGTTAATAAATGTGAACATTCCTTGATCACTCTGAAAAATTGCAATCAACTCCTCCTATTTCCCTTTCTTAGTTAATTTTTCTCCCAATCCAACAGTTCACATGTGATTATATATTTATATATATTTATATATACTTACATATCTTGTTTATTGTCTGTCACCCAGACTAGAATATAAGCAACAATTTTTCTCAGTTTGCTCATTTCTGTATCTCTGCTCCCTAGAAGAGTGACTGGTGCTCAGCAGGGTTTCAGTAAATATGTATGAAGTGAACATATGCACAAATGTGTGGAAGAAAGAAGGAGAGAAAGAAGAAAGAGAAGGAGAAAGAGATGGAGAGGAAGAGGGAGAGAGAGGAAAGGAGAGTAAATGAAACTGAAACTGCTTTGCAAGCACACATTCCACAATGCCTTTGCTAAGGGACACAGGAAATTCAAATTCTCTGGCTTTTTAGATCTCATAGCCACACACATATGCACAAACAAAATTTTAAAAATTGATTTTAAAGTAATATAAATCAAATGAAAGAACTGTTAGTTTCTAAAAACTAAATTCAACTATTGTGAATTCATTTCCCACAAATGATACTGAGTTTGGACACATTTTCTTTACTCCAGAAGATTTGAAATCCTACCAGTTTCCACTGGATGGAAGATGAAAGCTATGGCAGGAGTTAGAGAAGTTATGATATAGATTTTTTTAATGAATATTGAGCAAATAAATGACACCATTCTCCCAAATAATGCTGAACTGTAGCATTTAATTGTTCATAATTCTGAATCACCTCACAGAAGAAAACGTGCTACATGCTTATGTATGAACTGAAGAACTAAAATTTCAGATCACAAGGTCATGATTCATGGAGAGTTGGCCTTTCCAAACCCCAGTCCCCATGAATCAAAATGAAGTACAGCCAGCAGGCACGGGACTGATTTCCTGCTACTGAATCAGTAGCACTGTCTGCTAAAAACTCTTCCTAGATTTGGATGGTATGAAGACCTACTCTTGGAAACATTAAGTGAATATTTTCAATTAGACCATATGTAATATTGGATTTCAGTTTGCTGTTAACAAAGCATGTTATGTATTTTGCCCATCCAGTGGACTAGGTGGATCTCCCTTCCCCAGGTAAGATGCAAATCAGTTGAACTCTTGAGTCTGTGTGGTTCCTGTGCCAGTTATCTTCTGTTTTCACTCCAGACCCATTCTCTTCCCTTCTTCACCCTCTCCTCCTTCTCTGTCTTCTGTGCCTGGAAATCCACTGGCCTCCAGAAAGAACTCCCTGGGCTTTTGGCTTCTCACTGGGTTTGGCCAAGCAGAGACCCTGGTAAGAGGGGGAGGGGCAGTGGAGAATAAGCCCTGGGCCTTTATCTCCCCAACTCTGTTCTTATCAGATCTTAGTGAATAAGCCATATCCCTCTAGGCAAACCACAATTCCCTTCCAGTGACCTCTCTGGGTTCTAAACTCAGACCCCTGCACCCTATCCCTTCAGGCCTAGATACCATAACATGTTAATGGCTACCAATACTGCACTATTTGTTATTTTCCTTGAACTTGGCCTTTGCTTTGTAAGTAGCACCTGCTTTGAGTGTGCCCTTGTTTTGGTGCTAGAACCCAACAATGCACAGGTTTAATAAGTAAGGGGAAGAATAAGATTTATACTCAGATATGTTAACTCCAAGTCCAGGACTCCTCCCCTATTTAATCATCAAGGCTATCAGTATGATGAAGTTATATGCCTTCTAGAGGAAACTTGATTGACCACTTCATTACTTTTAACAATATCAAATGCCTCTCTCACTTTGAATTTCATTTATTCAGACTGCCCACCAGCATTTGTTGAAAGCATACTCTGTGCCAGACACCTAACTATGTGCTAGAAATATAAAGATGAATACGGTATCTCTGTCCTCAACTTCCTCTGATCAAATGAAGGTAGGTGTCACACATTGAGATCACTGGAAACTGATTCTGGTGGAGAACAACAGGCAGAAAATTGATGTGGGAGTTCTTGGAATCAACACCCATGGAAAGGCAGGAAGGAAACAGGATTAGGCACAGGGAGAACTTGACCTATGATGCAGTATCAGTGGAAGCCACAGCTGACCCTGCAGAGATTTCTGAAGTTCTCAGGAGCTTCAGACTTGAACCTCCGTAGGAGTAAGAGCCAAGCCTTTAACCTCTGTGTTGATTAGTCACTGGATGCTGACCACCCCAGAAAAGGGATCTAACTTGTCTTAGATGGCTCTTTTCAAAGGCAATCCCCACAGGGAGCTGACATTTGAGGATTGTTTCCCCTGGCACTTCCAGCATCTGAGAGAATATGTTCTTCATTCCAGAAGAGGGATCAATTCCTCTCATGCTAAGTAAAGGGGAAGAGACAAATAATTATACAAAAATGTCATTAGGTCAGCCATAGAGATATATACAAAGTATTATGGATGCCCATAAAAGGAACTTAATCCAGTCTTATGAGTCTTTAAGAAATGCCTTTTTTTTTTTTTAAAGATTTTATTTATTTATTTATTTATTTATTTGACAGAGAGAGAGATCACAAGTAGACAGAGAGGCAGGCAGGGAGAGAAAGAAGCAGGCCCCCTGCTGAGCAGAGAGCCTGATGCAGGGCTTGATCCCAGGACCCTGAGATCATGACCTGAACCGAGGGCAGAGGCTTAACCCACTGAGGCAGCCAGGTGCCCCGCATCTTCTTCTTTTTTTTTTTTTTAATTTCATTTATTTATTTGTCAGAGAGAGAGAGAGAGCGTGCACACAGGCAGGCAGAATGCCAGGCAAAGGCAAGTGAGGGAGAAGCAGGTGCCCCACTGAACAAGGAGCGCAATGTGGGATTCCATCCCAGGACACCAGGATCATGACCGGAGCAGAAGGCAGCCACTTAACAGACTGAGCCACCTGGACATCCCTTGAAGAAACTTCTTGAGCAAGATGATTCTTAATTCGAATCCTAAAGGCTGAAGAAGAAATTAGCCAGACAAAGGAAATGCAGCATACAAGGACAGAGCTTGAATGTGGCATGGCACATATAGAAGGATTGTCAGTTCATAAAGTTTGAGGCTGCAAAGGCAAGAAATTAAGCTGGGAAAGTAAGCAAGACCATATCAGGAAGGCTTTGAAGAGTGTGTCAAGGGACTGGGGCTTTCAACTAGAGACCAAGGGAAATCACTGTGGAGGGAGAGAAAATCCTCCCTGCCCCCGGAATATTTCCTTCTTTCAAAGGTATACAGTGGCCAAGAAGGCCCTGGTTAAGGTGGGTTTCAATTTCTCATCCTAGTCCATGGTTATGCTATGATCACATGCAACCCTTCCCCTCTGCTTAGCTCCTTCTTCTCTACCTTGAAGGATATCCTCATTGAGAAGGTACCTATTCAACAGAGGGCTGTTCACTAAATATCCCATCTCCAGAGGCAGATCTAATTTCAACCCTAGGGAGTAGATTCTGGATAAGGCACAAATACAGGCTAGTGGAACCTCAGAAGAATTGACTGATGTCAAGAAACCACCATTCCATTCTGTTCAGTGTCATGGTTGTAAATCAGTCCCACCTAAGATGCCCAGGAGGATAAGATTCCTGATTCTCATGCTTTTGCTCTTCCACCACACTAGCCATGCCCAACAAGTTGTACTCTTCTCTCTGTGAGGCAAAACTGGAGAAAGACAATTTAACCTTTCTCCGTGGAAGCAGGATGTTAGGCTCCTAGAGTAGCAACTGTCAAACACAAAAAGATCTCTGGGTAAACCAGGTATGCAAGCACAGTCCTGTGTTATGACAAATTCAATCACAGCAGTGAAGGAGACAGCTGAACATGTTCATGCCTGACATGAATTTCATTCTTTGATAAACGTTCCTGTCATGTCAGGTTGGCCTGTGGAAGAACATTACTGTGGATAACCATGTCATCTCATGAGTCTATTTAAACAACAGTTCAGAAATACTAAGGACAGTTGCCTGTGGCCTTGATTCTGGCTAACAGGCTTGATTCCAGTTGAACTGTATGGAATTTGTCCAAACATGATTTTTTTCGCAAGTTCGAAAAAGGCTCCAAGTTCAGTGTGTTCAATTTAGACTATTAGGGTGTTAAATATATCACGCTGTAAAGATGAGACCGCACACCTGGGTCCTTCCATTTTCCTGAGACATGCCCTTGGGCTCTCCTCACTGGCCACAGAAATTTAAAGATAAAATTCCATGCAGAACATTTTGCTCTCTTCTGAGAAGTAAAATGAGAACACCAGGGGGAAAGGAAAGCAGCTTTCATCAGGGAGGAACACTGTGAGGGTCAGAGTTGAGAACAACCTCAATTTGTCTGAGCTGTTACTATAGATTTAAAATATACAGCCATGCAGTGTTTTGGCTGATTTCCCAGGGGCATATATGCTCCAAATTCCTAGCTCATCTATCAAGAGCTGTTAAGTGTTTGATGTTGCTTAAGACACTGTGGATGTTGCCAATACAATCTTCCCCCGAGGGAGCATGTTTCCCCTTAAAAGTTTTCATCTTGGCTTGTTTGAGGCAAAGGCCTTAAAAACACATCAAGTGTTTTGCTCTGGGTATTACCACACCCTGACTGCTCCTTCTTATTCTATACCTCATAGCATATAGATTGAGTCTTTGCATTCATTCTTTAATTCACTAAGCCTTTAAGCATTGTATTTGTTCCAGATACTAAGCTTGGAAGACTTAGGCAAGCAGGAGAGATCAACAAGTCAACACAAAACCGTAATCCAAGGTGATTATTGCTAAGAGATTTAGCACAAAGTGCTTTTGGAATATTTTTCAACAGTCTTGTCCTCAACTAAATTATGGGCTCATCTCGGTGAGTTTGCTTTCTTGGATTCTTCACTATGCCCCAAATATAAATATCTCTCCTTTAGCTTGTTTTGTTTTGTTTTTTTTTTTAGAAGAGCCTTATTCTCTATTTTTTCTAATAGATGGGCTTAGAAAGTCTAAGTGTGTTTTACACAAAGCCATTAATTCTTTATTCTGTTGCAGCTCTAGTATAGTCCCTATAATATAAAGGTCACTGGGAGATTTTTGACCCTCTTCTCCAAAGAACCATGCCATTCCAAATAACAGCTAAGAAGCATATGGGCTTTTGTGCTATGAAATTCATTCAAGAGGGAGAGAGCCCTTCTTTTTGAAGGATTTCATACAAAATATTGAAGATGCGAATTCAGTCACTGACCTCCCAAGCAGAGGGTTCTTTCAAAACAGGAAAGAGCAGCAGCTAAATGTTCTTTTGGTTAAATTGTCCAAAAGCATAAACACAGGAATTCCACTTCCTTATCAATCTATTTATCTCCAATGCCTCTGATGGATAAAAGAGGTGATCTCACATTGTTGATTTGGATGGGTAACTATTTTACTTGAGCTCTCCTGCAACAAGGCATTATTTGGAATACATTAGAGGAAAGAAAAGGTAATGCCAGTTCTTTAGAACAATTATGGAGAAACTGCCAATGAAACTGGCATTTCTTTATAAAGAGTTGGCTTCAAATGGCCCAGAGATTAATGGACTGGAAGCAGGAATGACCTCATCAGCTCTCACCCTGACATCACAAAACTACTATTGCTTGCTCTTCCCTCCTTCAAACAAAGGGACTCAAAGCTCTTAGTGAGTCCATATCCCTACCCATCACCAAAAGCCACCATGCCTTTAAATGTCAGTGCCTCTCTAAAGGGACCTCAGCCCTGCTGAACCAGGAAAAGGGAGAGCAAACAGATGCTTATCTGCAGATCAGAGGAACAAACTGCTCCCTAGTCTGAACCCAAGTCTGCCACTGAGCCGGGCACCACGAGGATGCTGTCTGGCAGGAGGCCATGGTGCGGCCCTCTGTGGAGGCCGGGCGCCCTGAAAGAGTTCATTCACTCCACATGGGTGAGCAATTTCCTCCCAAGTGGCTACTCACCAATGGCAGACCCAATTACAGACAAGATTGATGGGTCTGCCTGGAGTGCTGAATCTACCTTAGTGCTTTCTTCTTACTTTGAAAAATAATCTTCACACACAAGAACTAAAGCTCTGGGACAAATCTCATCTCCAATAATGGGATGATTTCTTTAAATGGAGGGGGAAAGGAAACAAAGAGGAAACTCACAAGAAATATTACAGAAAGCACTGCCTTCCACACCTCCCTCCTACGCTAGCGCGCATGCATACACACACACACACACACACACACACACACACACACACACACAGCCCAGAAGAGCAATAATTCTCAGGGCCAAGAGTTGAAGACTCTTTATTACTAGTGTGGGAAAAGCCATAAGCTCTGCCCACGGGAATGACATGGGCTGTCTGCATTCTCTCCCTTCCTGGCTTCAGTCCTGCAGCCTGGCTCTGAGGCTAAGGGGAAGAGTTCGATTTTGTCCCATTTTATCTAGAATAACTTCTTGCTAGAGCAGTACTGGAACCCTAAGCCCTCTGAAATTTCACCAACTAGCATGTTTCTTCCAGCTACATAACTTATGTGGCCCCATGCAAAACAGAAATGTAAGAACCTTACCCACAAAAGCAAAAAAAAAAAAAAAGTTTTTCCTCTTTTTTGTGGTTTCTCTTTAGCCAGCCAAGATAAGGAGTTATCATTTGCTGTTTAATGTTGCACTCCCTTGAGTGCGATAGGAAACTTCCAGATGAACTCACAGGTGTCTGTGTCCTCGCCCCACAAGTTTAGTGCATATGCTTGACCCCAACCCTCTTTCCATCCACACACATACCCCCACCAGGGGTAGAAGACAGCAGCAATAACTGGGCACTTTTGGGGAGTGGAAGCAGAGAACCCATCCAACAGAGGTGGTGGGGGACAGGAGCACAGGTAAATTAAGGCTCCAAACCCCCTGTGCCTGCTTCCTTCAGAGTTCACTTACAAAACACAAATTTAAAGATAAAATTATCTAGAAATTCAAAATGACAACCACAGGGGTGCCTGGGTGGCTCAGTGGGTTAAAGCCTCTGCCTTCGGCTCAGTTCATGATCCCAGGTTCCTGGGATCGAGCCCCCCTTTGGGCTCTCTGCTCCACAGGGAGCATGCTTCCCTTCCCCTCTCTCTCTGCCTGCTTCTCTGCCTACTTATGATCTCTGTCTGTCAGATAAATAAATAAAATCTTTAAAAAAAAAAAAAAAAGACAACCACAGAACATTAAACCCCAAAGATGAAACCCTTCCTGAGCTATGGGACCCTGTGCAACTGTACTGATTGCCCACTCAGGAAGCCAGCCCTGTTTTCTCCTAATACAGGAAATATGGATATGAAGGTAAAAATTGTAAGAGTTTCCTCAAACATACAGATTTAGATAAACAGAAGATACACACACACATGCGTTTACATGTGTGTAACTGCCTCTTCCCTGCACTGTCTTCTTAAGCTGGGTGTTCCGACGTACGATTACTAAGACAAAAGTATAGACATTGTTGGTGTTCTTGATGCATGTTGACAGATTACCTTGCTAAAGGGTGTGTTGACTTCCAGTGCCACCAGTAAGCCCCAGCAGAACAAGCTGAATATATCCATTTAGGCACTGGTGGGGTACAGTGTGCTAGTAAACAGTTTTGTTCATATAAACTTTTTTTTAATATTTATTTATTTGAGAGGGAGAGAGAGAGAGACTAAGAGAGAGAGAGTACGTACACATGAGCAGGGGGAGGGAAAAGCAGGCTCTGTGCTGAGCAGGAAGCCTGATGTGGGTCTCGATCCCAAGACCCTGGGACCATGACCTGAGCCAAAGGCAGACACTTAACTGACTGAGCCACCTAGGCGCCCCCATATAAGCTTTTTAATATTAAAAAAGCCCAATTTTATTTTCATGTACATTAAAATATTATTTTAGGTACCTTATGTCTGCAATATTTTGAAATTTTTAAAAACCATCAATGTTTTTCAAAATTAAAGCGTGCTATTTAGGGATCTCATGTAACAGGCAGTATTGGAAAATGTCGCCTTTCATGCTGATCTGTTAAGTCTGGGCAAGTTTGTGCCCAGCAGAAAAGGACCAGAAAAGAAAAAAGGAAAGGGAAAATGAAACCTCAGTGGGAAAGTGTCTTACGTTAAAGTCCTGTCAAATGTGGCAGTTGGATCTGTCCCTTGTCATTGTAATAGGACAGACAAACACATCTGGTCTCATAGAAGACATTATCAGGACTCATCTGAAATCCGTAATCACTTGCTGCTTTTACTGTGGTTACTTCTATGCATGTTTTATTCTCCATCCTTCCATCCTCAAGCAAATCATAAGCCTCTCAGGTTTGATGCAGCTTTGCATGACCCCACAATGCTTTGCACACTGATAAGTACATAGTTCTCAAAAGACTTTCTAAAAGCATCAGGAAAATTCACTCAGTTTATACATGTTAAGGTCCCTCATCCCTCATGTGTAGCTATTACTAAATTTACGGGTTTTAGGTAGAATCATACAGTAACCATGAATTAAAAGAGAGAGTGAAATCCAAAAACAATTATCGTACATAAACATTTATAGGTATAGGCATGCAAACACATGCATATAAGAAAATGACACTTGGGGGCGCCTGGGTGGCTCAGTGGGTTAAAGAAAATGACACTTGGTGGGACGCCTGGGTGGCTCAGTTGGTTAAGCGGCTGCCTTCGGCTCAGGTCATGATCCTAGCGTCCTGGGATCGAGTCCCGCATCGGGTTCCTTGCTCAGCAGGGAGCCTGCTTCTCCCTCTGCCTCTGCCTGCCACTCTGTCTGCCTGTGCTCACTCTCTCTGACAAATAAATAAAATCTTTAAAAGAAAAAAAAAAAAGAAAATGGCACTTGGTAAAACTATAATAACTGCACTATTCAGAGCATACAGGGTTTCATTTTTTCCTAACTTGTTTCCTAATTAATATCTAACTTCAGGACATTTAGGATATAATAGAAAAGTAGTTTCTAACAGACAATAAAACTATATATACATATATTAAAAATTTATAATACATTTATGCTTATAAATACTCTAGTTAACAAAATTAGTAATTAGTAGAAGTTAATAAAAATATAAAGTTAAGCATATCTGCAAATATTTTTAAACTGAACACTAACATTTTTCTTACACCCGAGTTAAAACCAATAATAATAAATATAGGCAACTTAATACAAAACACACTACTAATGGAAACAAATATTTTTAAAGGAGATTCACCAGACAATGCAGTTACTAAATGTAAGCATCCAGGCCAGTAAAAAATTTTACATATAGGTATAGGTGTAGATATAGACATAGACAGATAGACAGATATAAATATATATAATGGATAATTCAAAGTATTATCATCACTGTGTTTTCCGGGAAGAGGAGACACTATATAGAATACTGACATAAAAACAAAATTTATTGAGCATTTATCATGTGAAATGTATTCTGAGTTATTTTATTTAATTCTCACAACGACCCTGAGGAAATAGAGACTGTTGTTATCTGCTGTTTTGCAGAGGAGGGAACCAAATCTCAGGAAGGCCAAGTAAGCTAGTAAGCAGTGGAATCAGAATATGAATCCAGGCAACGAACAGTCCAGCTTTAGCGTCTACGTTTGTCTGCCTCCGTGACGTTACTAGTAGATTCACTACCCTTAAAGCTTGCACCAGGCCACCAACTGCTCCTTGCCTAGGAAGCCAATTTGTAGAGTTGCCAGATTTAGCAAATTAAAAATTTAGAATGTCCAGTTAAAATTGAACATCACATAAATATTACATTTTTAGTACAAGTATATCCCAATATCGCACGGGACATACTTATACTTATAAATGTTTCATTGTGGGCCACCTGGGTCACTCAGTCAGTTAAGCATCTGCCTTCAGCTCAGGTCATGATGCCGGAGTCCTAGAATGGAGTCCTGCATCGGGCTCCCTGCTCATCAGGGGGTCTGCTTCTCCCTCTGTTGCTCTCTCTGTCAAATAAATAAATAAAATCTTTTTTAAAATTAAGAAATTTTAAAAATGTTTCATTGTTTATCTGTAATTCAAATTTAACTAAATGCCCTATATTTTATTTTGCATTGCAACTCTACTGGCCTGCCATCTCCCAGTACCTCTGAGTGACCATCACAGTTTCTTAAATGACAACAATGTGGCTTTTTTATAAAAAGATAGATAATTCTAAGTTGAAGTTGGCATCAGAGACAAGGGCGTACCCTGTTTCCATAGATAAGATCTCCACTTCATAGCAACCAAAATGAAAATCCCTCTTAAGCTTGCAGATTGGGCCAAAGTGCCCCATTGAACCCCACCTCTCACCGGCCATGTAAACCTTAATCAATATTTACAGACTAAGGGCCTTCTGACCTCTATGCTTCTTACCTTGTAAATAATGATAACATTTCACTGGGTTGTTCTGAAGGTCAAGTGAGGTTATTTATGTAAACATTTACTGTAAATGCTACTTGGGGACTTGTGTTTTCAGACATATAAAATTAAGAAGTTATGTCATTTTTTTTTCCGAGAACCAAGAATAAATGTTGTTAACCTAAGCCACTTTCAGTGCACATATAAACCAGGAAGCCTAATATTTAAACAGATTAAGGTAAAAACTAACATACTTGAAAGTGTATTTTTTCAAAAAAAAGAAAGATTTAAATCTTGAAATCAGCTGTAAAAATCAGTGTCTGTTCAAGCAGCCATATACAAGTAAAACTAATCTTTTTCATTTCTTATTTCCATTATTATCCAGTGTCAATAATAAAAATAAAAAGATAATTTCTTATTATGTTCAGTTAGCCAAAATATAGTACACCCTTAGTTTTTGAGGTAGTGTTCAATGATTCATTAGTTATGTATAACACCCGGTGCTCATCACATCACAGGCCCTCCTTAATACCCATCACCTGGCTACCGCATTCCCCCAACCCCCTCTTCTCTGAAACCCTCGGTTTGTTTCCTGGAGTTCAGGGGGAGGAGTCAAGATGGCGGAGAAGTAGGAGGCTGAGACGACATCAGGCAGCAGGAGATCAGCTAGGTAGCCTATCAAACCATTCTGAACACCTACGAATCCAACAGGAGATCGAAGAGAAGAAAAACAACAATTCTAGAAACAGAAAATCGACCACTTTCTAAAAGGTAGGACCAGCGGAGAAGTGAATCCAACACGACGGGAAGATAGACCCCAGGGGGAGGGGCCGGCTCCCGGCAAGCAGCGGAGCACAAAAGCAGGACTTTTAAAAGTCTGCTCCACGGAGGGACATCGCTCCAGAGGCTAAACCGGGGTGAAGACCTCACGGGGACAGCGTGGACTCAGGTTCCCCAGGGTCACAGAAGGATCGGGGGTGTCTGAGTGTCGCAGAGCGCACAGGTATTAGAGCGGGGAAGCCGGCTGCGGAGACAGAGCCGAGGAATGAGCTCTCAACTTGGGGTTTCCTAGAGCCGTGGTCTGGGACACGGACCGGTGCTCTGTGCGAGGGGTCCCCACAAGATCCGGGGAGACTCCGACCTGGGAGAGCTCAGGGATCTGCGGGTTTCGGAGACTCCAGGTGGGACTCTGCCAGAGACAGAGACGCTTGGTGAGCGTGAGAGGCTGGGTGAGCTCGGAGCGGTCCCAGAAGCCAGTGAGACGGGACTGATGACGCACGATTTTCTCTGAGTGCGGTCTGCGGGCGCAAACGGAGGCTGGGGAGATGGGAGTGATTAAACGCTTTTCTCTGAAGGCGCACTGAAGACTGGGGCCCCTAGCTCTCGGCTCCTCCGAACCGGAGATTGGGAGGCCGCCATTGTCATTCCCATCCTCTGGCACTCTACGGAAAGCGTTCAGGGAACAAAAGCTCCCGAAGGCGAACCTGAGAGGATTACTTAGCCCGGCCCCCGGTAAGGGCGGTGCAAATCCGCCTGGGGCAGAGACACTTGAGAATCACTACAACAGGCCCCTCCCCCAGAAGATCAACAAGAAATCCAGCCAAGACCAAGTTCACTTAACAAGAAGAACAGCGGATTCTTATCTGGACAAAATGACAAGGCGGAAAAACTCACCACAAAAAAAAGAACAGGAGGCAGGACCGAAGGCTAGGGACCTAATCAATACAGACATTGGTAATATGTCAGATCTGGAATTCAGGACGACGATTCTCAAGCTTCTAGCCGGTCTCGAAAAAGGCATGGAAGATATTAGAGAAACCCTGTCAGGAGAAATAAAAGCCTTTCTGGAGAAATAAAAGAAGTAAAGTCTAATCAAGTTGAAATAAAAGCTATTAATGAGGTGCAATCAAAAATGGAGGCTCTTACTGCTAGGATAAATGAGGCAGAAGACAGAATTAGTGATATAGAAGACCAAATGACAGAGAATAAAGAAGCTGAGCAAAAGAGAGACAAACAACTACTGGACCACGAGGGGAGAATTCGAGAGATAAGTGATGCCATAGACGAAACAACATTAGAATAATTGGGATTCCAGAAGAGAAGAAAGAGAAATAGGAGCAGAAGGTATACTGGAGAGGATTATTGTAGAGAATTTCCCTAATATAGCAAGGGGAACAAGCATCAAAATCCAGGAGGTGCAGAGAACAGCCCTCAAAATCAATAGGAATCGGTCCACACCCCGCCACCTAATAGTAAAATTTACAAGTCGTAGCGACAAAGAGAAAATCCTGAAAGCCGCACGGGACAAGAAGTTTGTAACATACAATGGTAAAAATATTAGATTGGCAGCAGACTTATCCACAGAGACCTGGCAGGCCAGAAAGAACTGGCATGATATATTCAGAGCACTAAACGAGAAAAACATGCAGCCAAGAATACTTTTATCCAGCTAGGTTATCATTGAAAATAGAAGGAGAGATAAAAAGCTTCCAGGACAAACAAAAACTGAAAGAATTTGTAAACACCAAACCAGCTCTACAGGAAATATTGAAAGGGGTCCTCTAAGCAAAAAGAGACCCTAAAAGTATTATCAGAAAGGAACAGAGACAATATACAGTAACAATCACCTTACAGGCAATACAATGGCACTAAATTCATATCTCTCAATGTTTCCTGGAGTTCAGAGTCTATCATCATTTGTCTCCTTCTCTGATTTCTTCCCATTCAGTTTTCCCTCCCCTTTCCCTATGGTCAGTGTCAACAATTTTATATGATATGATATAAAAAGCAGGTAATAATATTAAAGATTATCCTTTTTTCTCTTTTTAGCTGAAAAGTTACCAAAATACAGTTACATAGAACAAAAATTTAATTAAAAGAATTACTAGCAGCCAAAAGTAATATGGGAACAGGAAAAATATATGTTATATACATACAGGATGATAATGAAACAATGAATTTTTTTAGTGATCTTTTAATTTACCAACATTTTTCAGGTATCTGCTCAAGTGCTTTTTTTTTTTTTTTTTTTTTTTAGAAAAGTCTTGGTTTTCTTTTAGAAATCTCCCCAAATGGGAATTTTAACTCTTTTTCTTTAAAAATAGAAAACACCTCTGGAGAAAAATTAATTTAATAGAAGTTTCAAATATTCAAGTTGAATTGATTAACTGAAACAATTTGTTCTCCAAATTCCTTTGGAAACTGGCAACTGTCAGTCTAATCGGGGTCAGAATACTTGAAATATAACTCTACTACTAGCAACTCCTGAAAGAGTTTGAAGAAACTTTAGGGAGTTTGAGGAGAAATGCTGGAGATACAGAGCAGAGAGAAAAAGCTGAAGCTGATGAAACTGAGTGTAAACTTGTGGCTGCAGACAGCAAGCAGCTGAGGAGATAGGGTTGTAAGGGAAAGAAAGAGCTTGAAAGGCAAGAAACTCTGAATTCCTGTCCTGTGTCCACCACTAACTTGCTGTGACACTGGGCAAATCATTCAATCCCTGTGAGCCTCCATTTTCCCATTTTCAAAACGGAGATGGTAATACATCACAGGGATACTGTGAGGAGAAAATGAAATAATGTCACCAAAAAAATGCAATTTTTAAGGTTAGTAAGTGGTTGTTATAAACAACATTCTTATCGTATTTATAAGGGAGTAGTGCCTAAAGGCTAGATGCTCAAGAAAGAGGGGATTCAAGGAAGGGAGAATACATAGGCAGAATTCAAGGACTTTATAAAATGGAGTTCATCTGGGTATAGAAAGAAGAAACTGGGGTTGGAAAGGTAGATACAGAGTGCAGAAAATGAATTACAGTTCCAGAAAATTCTGATGTTGAGTGGTACATAGACCTGGAAATTGTTGTAAAGATTTCTATTGTCTGTACACTCATAACTAAAGTCATTATACATATAAATGGTCCTACAAAATCTCTTCACATAGTAACAACCTCATTTGTTCTGTTCCTGAGTCTACTGAGTGGAGACAACCCAGGATAGGAGCAGTGACTCAGGAGAGAGTGAAAGAAAGGTTGTGGCTCTGGAGGAGAAATCTGTGATTGGATGTAATAGAGGAAAGTTTCTCAAGTGTCAACCAAACCAGAGAGCTGCATTCTACTAGGATGATTTCATGTTTTGCAATGATTCCAAATTAGAAACAGTTGGCAGGCAGTCAAATCAAATCACATTATGAGTTCAGTCTCATCTCTTCCCTCTGCTGCCCTGTAAGTGGGAATGAGGGATGAATGAGCTACCAGGTACCGTGTCCTGAAAATTCCAGGGATTCTTAAAAGGTCTTCTGAGTGAATTTCTTGAAGTGTCCTCCCCTGCTTGACTAGAGATGAAAGGGAAGTAGTCTCTGACCCTACCCCAGGATGGGAGCTATATCCACCATTCCAAAAATGTTCACCAGAAATGTACTCTTACTGACCTTGCCAGTCTCCTCTTTAATTTATAGCCTTCTCAAAAATATAGCTTGTTATATGAACTAATAAAGGAAGATCTGAATCACTCACTTTGCAAATCCTACATAAACAGTCTGATAACCTTACTCTAGAATGTAAGTGTAGACACCTATTGTTTTTATCCTTGATTTTATGGGCCTCTAGCAAAATAAACACTAAGAAAATTCTTAACATCCCATTTCATTAGTATATTGATAGAAATATCTAAAGGAATATGCACAAAATTATATACAGTGATTTTCAAGATGTGGAAATGATCGCAAGGGACTTTTTCTACATGACACAGTCCTACTAAGATCAAATTTCTTACTTTTGTGATAAGGAAAAAAAATCATTAATATGAATGTCTCCAAGAGCCTAAGCTAAGGTATTCACGTGGAATGTTGAATTGATTATGAATCTCTCCTTGGGAAGAGAGCCCACTCCAGTTTTAAGGCATGAAGTTTCAAAAGATGACATCAGCTCTCTGCCCTCTCTTCATATAAAACTTGGCTTTGTCTTCCTCTGAGTTGGCTTCATGCCCATGCAGACTATCTCCATGTGGAAGCAAATGTCCTCCCAAAAGTTCCAAGTTCACCTTGTTTCTTGGTCTTCACAAAGTCAGAAATACAGAGTCTCTCCTTCATAGAGTTTACAGTGATCTCTCCTACTCCAGAGATTCTCAGTGACCCTGCTAGGACCTTTGGACAAATCACTCTGTCCATGGGAGAAGTACTTTGATTGGTGGGCTTGAGTTAAGTGGCTTGGCCACTTAGTGGCTCACTAAGTGGCAGGTGAGATAAGATCCACTTGATTGTCAACCCCATCTAAAATATATGTAAAAGAGGAGAGAATGTTTTCTAAAGTGATATAGAGCCAGGCTAAAAAAAAATGGGGAAAAAGGGGAGAAGGAAAGAAGGCAGGGAGGAAGGGAAGGAAAGATGGAAGAAGAGAGTGAGGGAGTGAGGAAGGGAGGAAAATAAAAACTGACTTACTACCTCAGAGATGCTGTATCTGTAGAGAACATTTATTGACAGCCATCTACATGCGTGATACCAAAGATCCTTGGAAATCTAGGATTTAACATTGAAAGTTTTAGCTAGAAGGGACTTCAAAGATCCAAGATAAGATTGCATACAATAAATTTTATGGTTATAATGTTTCCTACTTTGGTGGGTCCCAAACTTTATTGCACATCAGAAGCACTTAGAAGACTTAACTTAAACACAAACTGCTGCCCCATTAAGCCTTGGTTGAGCCCAAGAATGCTAATTTTTAGGAAGTTCCCAAGTGATGCAGATATTGTGAGGCTCATATGTTGAGAACCAGTGCCCTATGTCAACAGATTTCATGAAAACAAAGTAGGTAATATAAGGTGGTTTCTGCTCATTTGAATCTCTAGTTCAGCAAGAGTAATAACCTTATTTGATGAACAAATCAACCAAATTTCTGCTTCTCAATGTGGCATCCTTGAGTTTAAAGAAACCGTAAAATCAATGTATGCATCAGAATTATCAAACTTTGGTGTTCAAAGTTTAATCAAGGCTTTCCATCCTGGAGAACTGTGAAACTCAGTGTCAAATGCTGGTTCTCTGACTGAAGCAAAAGCCTGAAGCAAATGTCCCATCCTTACATTTCCCCACTGCTGCCTCATCCTATGAAAAAATAATGCAAGGCACGGTCAAGTCAAGGACACCATCAGAAAGAAGCCAGCAAGACAGAAAAGCACCAATGGCTTTAAACTCAAGATGCTTTCACCTCCAAAACAGCATGTTCTTTCTCTTTGGTTCATCCAGTGCTTCTGACGGAAGTGAAACTCTTCTCTGGCATCCAAGAAAGATTTATGACTGAAAAAGAACAGATTTTACCTGGCAACTGGTGCGGACAAGGTTTGCTCTTTCCGAGCAGGCCCAGTTGCTCTTTATTTTGCAGATGCTAATATTAGACTCAGTGAATCATTGCATATTCCTTTTATTAGGTGAGGAGCTACATTCTTGAAACCACTCTCAAGAAAACAATCCTTCTCTTCCAGACCACCCTGACTTGTAGACTTGGGGTTTCGGCAGCGGTAGCACTGCTGGGTCATGTGGCAGACGTCTGGGCAGCCCAGAGACATCTGTTCTTTAGCCTCAACTCTTTGCAAGTGGTTCGGGAACTTCCTCTTTTCTCGTTCACTTGGCCCAAAGTTGTTCCTTGTACAAACATCCAGAAGGTGTTAGTACCACCAGAGTATCAGACTTTACTACCTCTTTCCTGATGGGAAAATCAGCCCATAATGAAGGCAAGCCTGCTGGAATAGGATGTATTCAATCTACTTTATTTGAAGCCCTAATTCAGACAAGTTAGATCCATCTGAGTTTTGTACAAAATCTGAAATAGACCATATTAGTTCTGTTGGTTCTCAGTGAATATGTCTTGTTCTAATAGTCATTTCTAAATTGATAATTGGCAAATTAGTAGCCAATTTGCCATAGAAACATTGTGGTTAGATTCTGAGCCAATCCCCAAATGCTTCCTTAATTCATTTTTCTCCTGAAGTATAGTGCTACGCTAGTAGTTCCGTGAGATCTCATCACACTTTCAAGTATCTATTTCTGAAATTAAAACATCCCAAGTTCCAGTGGAGGCCTTTAGGGAGTCATGCAGAGACTCTCCTTCATCCCCCCCTGTTCAACCCATAATAACCTGCATATCTCCCAACAGTGAGATGGGGATCCCAGACAGGGGATCCTGGGGGGGAGACTTGAGATGATGGCACCAGCAGAAGTCTAGGCCTTTGGTGAGCATCAGCAGGCAATAGCCAATGTCCATGGTTTACATGGCAGTCCCAGTCCTTGCCTAGTGACAGTAATGGTAGAAATGGGGAGTAAGGAAACAGGAGGAAGGAAAGGTGGCCCTTCACAGAAGCAGTGATGCCTGCAGGGAGATGAACGTCTGGTTTGGCTTCCAATTCACAAGAAACTACTAAAGAGTCTTGATTTAGGAAGTGGTTCATTTGGTGACCACAGTGGAATACACACACACACACATACATACATGTACACATACACACACACGTTGCCAACAAGATACTTAGGGGAATTGCTTCACCAAAAAAATAAAATAAAATGATGTATAATTGGCACACCAATTCAAAACATAAATCCATCCAATATGCTTAAAAATCATTTATTCCTTTAAATCTTTTCACACCTACTTCTCTGCCCACCCCCAGATTCCATTATCAGACCTCACCCCGTGACTATTTATTGAGTACCTACCCTGTGCCAAGACCAACCTCATGTATCTACTGTTAGTTTGCACAGCCTACAAAGCATTTGCTTGCATCAGAAATGAACTCACTTGCCCAGTTCCTTCTCACACATTGCCTCTGGCTCCCTCTTTCTCTTCTTCTTTGCTCTTTCCCTTCTCTACAATCCGACTGGCCTTCCTAAAAGGCCTTGTGGGTACTGCTCATTCTAGAATCCCACTCCTGGTCATATCCCAAGCCAGGATAGAAAAGATTCCCCTCTTCTCCCAGGATAAGGAAGCAGACAATAGTCCTGGCTGCAGCGAGGCTGTAAAACAGGATGAGTGAGGCCTGCCTCTATTTCTGTCTGCATTCCATTTGCTAGGCTCAAAGAGGACTTGCTTCTTTTTCCTTCTTTCTTTCTTTTCCCTCATTCAATTGTTCCTTTTATATCCCTTTGTCTTTCTTCTCTCTCATCCTTCTTTCCCACCTTTATCTGTGAAACGCCTGCATTCTGCTAAATGGTGTGGAGGATCCAGGGAGATAGCAAGCATCCACATGCCCAGGTCACACAAAGGAGAAATGCATGTATTAGGTGGCAAATGATGAAAACAAAAAATTGAGAAGTACATCCCAAAAGAACTCTTCTTGGGGAAAACTCCTTACAGGCATTCACAGAAGGCTCCAGCCTCTTCTACTTCATTACATTTTATGGCTTTTACTGAATTTTCTTCAGCTGTCTCTCCAAACCTACTTCTCTGGTCCATAAACCATTTCCAGTGAAACTTGGTTCATATTGCATATAATTCCTGTAACTTTGCAAGAATATGAGATGGACCATTCATTTCTAAGCAAACTTCTCTATTTAAAAGATCATGTTTGCCATTTCTCAGTCAGCGTTGTCCATAACACCATCCTCTTTCATTCTGATAATCATGGTGGTCTGTATCTCCCCAACATAGTGCTTACCGGGACCTTACATGCCACTTTTAATTTCATTCTTTCTTTATAGACATTTATTTATTAAACTATGAATGTCTGTTCAAATTGCATGAGGCCAAATGTGAGAGAAATACTAAGAACATTGAATATGCCCAGCCTTCCCCAACCCATTATGGCTTTTAAGTAAAAAAATGTTTCATGCTAAAATTAAACAACATATATTGGAGATGACTTCCTTCAGCATATTGTGTTTCCCTGGGGAATAATACAATATGGAATTCCAGGTAGGAAGCATCCAGGCTATGTTGTGAAGCTTGTGAAATACTCGAGTATTAAGGAATCCACTCACTCCTGTGAGTCTGCGGGCTCTGAGAAGTCAGAGGAATTGGTCACACGCACTGTTTCCTGGAGTTTCCCTTTTAAAATGATCACTATGTAATTAGTAGGCAGCTTGATCCATAAAGACCTCCTAAGGCAAGGAACTTCCCCTGTAGGATAGACATTAGCTCTGCCTTCCCTTCTGGAACATGATAAACACACAAAGGCAAGCTCTTCTTTAAGCCACCTGGGAGAAACAGAATCTCTCTCCCCGAAGTCTAGCCAAGGAAAAGAACGTTTTGTTAATCATTACTCATTATCAATTTGGCCAAAGGATTGTAGGTTTATTTTTTTTGCATCTGGGTGGCATAGACTCTGGGCAAACTTTATGACATGAACAACTAGTTTACAATTTTGGGTGGTTTCCCTGCTGCAGAAACTCTCACATTGTCCTTCTGAATTCCTAGTGGGATGTATTTCACCTTAATAGGCTTGGCATTTTCAGTCATCCTCTTGGCTGAGTAAAATGGAATCCTCCTTGCATCTCTTCAGAGCTCAGGAGGCTTTTCTGGGGGAAAAAAATAATTGCTTAGGTAGGCTGTCATTTTCAGTTACAGTTACCCTGAAATGCAATAATCATTAAAAACACTTCTGTGCTTTCTTCTGCCCCATGATCTGGTGCTGTAGACGCAAGGATACAGCTGGCCTTTGGGAACAGGGGAATGCTTTTCAATACTAGTAATGGATCTAGCTTTTCTTCCTCAAGATTAGTTATTCAAACAGTGACATAATTTAATTTAAACAAGCCATGTTGGTCCTCTGCCTTCAACAAATGGAAAAGTCCAATAGGAAATCCACATTAACTCTTATGGAGGGCCCCAGGGCTCTTGTGTCCCTTGCCCCCATTTATCCCTGAAACCTAGCAGCAATATTCCTTCCCTCAGTCTGGTTGTTCTTGGATTCCGAGAGCCAATAAATTCCCTTTTTTGCCCTTTTGTCTAATTCCAGTTGGGTTTCTGTAAGTTGCAACCAAAAAATTCCTGACTGATACAACCCCTAATTTTTTCTTCCTGAGTGTTGCTGTGCTGTTCCTAAACCAAATTTTCTCATCCTGTACTTACACGTTTTTCAACTCAAAGGCAGGATCTTACATTTACTGCTATGGAACATCATCTTGTTTTATTTGGTTCATAATTCTAGTGTAGCTGGTCACAAATTTGTACACACTACTGTCAGCTGTCTTAAGAAAAAGTGGCTTTTGTAAACTTTTGGTAGCAGAGCTAGTCACTCTCATAAGACCCCGCTGAGTGGCAAGAAAAAAATAAATTTTCCGGTACCAGTGTCTCAAAAAAGACTTTTAAGCTGAAAGAAACTGACTTGATTCTTTTGAGTAAATTTTTAGTCCTTTGAAACACTCCAGCCCCTCTTCTCTAAGATTTTGACCAGCTAAAGGAAGGAATCTTGAGATTTCATGATGATGGAAATCTCATCCAGGTGACTTCCTCTGGTCCTCCCTGGTTTGTACAGTGGAACAGTTTGTCTGGTCTCATCTCAGAGATGTTGATGACCTTACCTGAGCATTAGGTCATCATACTGGCATCCACAGCTGAATCAGTGGCCCTGACCATTCAACTCTGGTTACAAACTTATGCTGTTATCAAATAAAACAAATCCAGACTTAATAAGAAAGACTTTTCAAAAGGATTGTTCCAAAAGGGAGAAGAGCAGTAGGAGTAGGTACTATTGTTATAGGGAGGATGTCTTGAGCCTAAGGTCTGCAAGCATCTCAAGAATTCAGCAAGAAGAGTTTTTCTTTTATATGGAGGAGTAAACAAGGCTAAAAAGAACTGGATGTGGAGAAATGGGATGAAAGGGTGCTGTGATGGAATAATAGACCAGAAAATATTTTACCCTGAGGCCAGCCTATTCATAGGAGGGCTTGTATGCTGGTTCAGGCTGAGGCCTGGGGTAAGAAGGGAGTCCTAACTAAAGTTCAATTAGAGGGCACCTGGGTGGCCCAGTCAGTGAAGTGTCTGACTCTTGATCTCAGCTCAGGTCTAGAGCTCAGGGTCATGAATTCAGGGCTCTGCACTGGGCATGGAGCCTACCTTAAAAAAAAAAAAAAAAAATTAAGGGTGCCTGAGTGGCTCAGCGGGTTAAGCCTCTGCCTTTGGCCCAGGTCATGATCTCAGGGTCCTGGGATAGAGCCCCACATCAGGCTCTCCACTCAGCAGGGAGCCTGCTTCTCCCTCTCTCTCTGCCTGCCTCTCTGCTGACTTGTGATCTCTCTCTCTCTCAAATAAATAAATGAAATCTTAAAAAAAAAGAAAATAAATAAATGAGGTTCAATAACATTTTTTCTGTTTAGTCAAGAGACACAAACAGTTCATCTAATCATTTATGAGGCAAAATGGGAATTTGGAAGATGTGTGTATGGCCTTGTTGTAGATAAACCAGACAGCATGGGGAGAATCTTCTTTAGGTCATATGGGGGAGGGTGGTTCTTTGCAGTGAACCCTTTCCTGGAACACAAAAGGATGGGAAATTTCTATCCCTCTCGGTTTCCAAGATCACAGAGCTCAGTAAGGCCCAACATTGTCACTATGAACCTTGGTTTTTAGTCCAAACCCTCTTAACGTCTCCATATGCCCTCTCCAGGGCATGTGAGAATTTCCGGGCTCTGAGAATGACACAGATGGATCACAGGAAACTGTAAGTGGTGTCTTGGATCCATCTCTCAAGCCACCTCTCTGTCAGTGATATACCATACTGGAAGCTATGGATGCCCAGTCCATTGTGAGACCAATTCTCACAATGAATTCTCACAATTCTCACAAAGAAGTTTGCAGGTAACCACCGGCTCTGCCTACAGAAACTGACCAATCATCCCAACATGACTGGATTCCATTCCATAAACCTATCTAGATACTTTAGAACCCTTGGATTTGGGGGCCCTTGAATAAGGTCTGTAAGAGCTCTACCATCAGACCTTCATACCTTACTCTGTCTTTTCTCACCTTCCCACAGCCCTCTGAGATTACAAAGGGTGAGTTTTCCTTCCTTCCTTAATGGCTTCTGTGACATCATACCTAAGTCCCCTCTGCCCTCAAGGATCAAAACTCAATGATCAAAACCATTAGTAGGAACGAAAGAAGTTTAGGAAATCTATTCTCCCTCACCAAAGCTTGTCTTTCAAAATATTATCAGTCTGTGAACTCAGAACTTCCATTTTGGAATTTAAAGTTCAGCATTGCCTTTGTCCTTGCATTCTTGCTGCAAAAATTCTAATTTTCTGCAAGGCAAATGGGTGCCTCTGGCTGTCTAGGAGGTTACATACAAGGAAATTCAAATATGGAGGTCATTTTATGTAAATAAAAAATATTATCCTAATTACATTAACATGGGAATAAAAATGGAACCTAATTGTGTCATCTGAATTATTTGTTAACACTGATCTCATTCACCAATAAATTTGAAAAACTCATCTTTTGTACCTTCATTGGTAAAAAGGATAAAATTACTGAACAAGGTAGAGGATCCTGGAGATGCACTTCTAGAAATATATTTGCAAATTGACCATGATCCACAATGAAAATACTGCTTGCCTCAAATTTATTCTGATGTTAGCCCAAATAAATCATTTTGAGGGGCTGTAGTCTACAGACTCTAAAGTCACCCTCAAAGATCGTCATCTTCTGGTATTCATGCCTTTCTCTCATCTCATTGCCTTGAGTCTGGGTGCTTCTTGTGAGTTGCTTCTAACCAATAGAATATGGCAATGGTGATGCAATGTCTCTCCTTGAATATGTTAAGTTGTATAAGACACAATCTTGTTAGAGACTTTCTCCCTTGCTGGGCTTGAAGAAGTAAACGTGCATGTTGGAAGGCCCACATGTCTAGAGGGTGAGGGTGACCTCTAGGAGCTGAGGACATAATGTATGTCCTCATATGGTAATTGATAGTAGATGTATATTGTTTTAAGATGCTGTGTTTGTTGCAATTTGTTACATAGCATAGAACACTAATATAGAATCATATAGTGAGGGAACAAACTGTTCAGATATGTGCCTTGGTTCTGATCCTTGCCTCAGATTACATTGCCTTTTTTTTTTTAAGATTTTATTTATTTATTTGACAGAGAGAGATCATAAGTAGGCAGAGAGGCAGGCAGAGAGAGGGGGAAGCAGGCTCCCCGCTGAGCAGAGAGCCCGATGCGGGGCTCCATCCCAGGACCCTGGGATCACAACCCGAGCCGAAGGCAGAGGCTTAACCCACTGAGCCACCCAGGTGCCCCTACATTGCCTTTTTAGGCAGGTGGATAAATCAGTACTCAGAAGAACTAGGATGTAAGACAAATCCCATTAAATTGTGACAAGCAATTCCCTTCCCTTCTCTGTGCCTCACTTTTCTCATCTGTAAAATAAGGACATCATAATGGGTGAACTCTAAGGGACTTTTCAACACAAAAATGTTATGTCTTATTATCTGGAAAGAGGGAGATACCCTTGAAATGCATTTGAAGTGAGGTGAAACAGAAAGGAATGAAATTTGGAAATAATGGAACAGAAATGATCAAGTATTGAAAACTGAAAGGAAATTCAGCTCTGAATAAAAAGTTGTAAAAAGCCCATATACTGATAGCCCCATAGAAGTCAATGAAATGAAACAACCCAGACCAGTCACAGATGTGGTGCTGGCCCATCTAACAAGTGGGCAGTAAGGTCGTTAGTACTCCTCAGACTGGTTTTATGGACTTCATTCTGGAGACATATATTGTTTAAAAAAAAATCCGGTTCAAATATCTTCCGGTGAAAGAAAAAAGAACTTACCCTCAGCCCAACTCTGAGAAACTTAATATGGAAATCCTCTTCGTGTTCTCCACCCCTAATAACAGACATTGCTCAGTTATTAGACCGCTGTCATGACTTCTGGTTAGCAGGAAGAGCAGAGCCAATGTTCTTAGAAGTAAACCAGAGCAACAAACTCATGTGAAATAGTTTTGTGGGTCTCCATTTTCTAATGCTACATAAAGAAAGGCTTTGAATAGTGCTGGATTCTGGGAAGAACCACGGTGAGTATTTTCTAAGATTTCAAAGTCAATGGGGGATATAACTGAGAACATAAATTCGAAAATCATCATAAGCCGAATGTTGGAAAAAGAGAAGCAAGTGTTCTTTTCAGTGTGAAGAAAAAAAAAAAAAACCTGCTCATTAGAGCCTTAGAATGAATCTACTCTTATAAGTCTAATCCATGAATAAACTAAGAAATAGAACTTTGCTGAAAAATTCCTCATGGATTTACAAGTTGCTATAAGTCCCCAGGGAGTGGGGTTTGAGCTATAAAGTTGCCTGAGGCACACAGCTCTGTACAGTGTAGTGAGAATTTGGAAACTGACATCTCTCCACAACAAAGACACTACTGATACCGAAACCCAGACCTATCTGGCTTTCTGTCCCCTGTGTTAAATAGTACTTAGTGTGGGTTTAAGAGTAACTTAATGGTTGCTGGCTTTAAAAAGAAGGAATTTTTGAAGGACTATTGTATATGTGAAAGCAGAAGTGCTATCTAGATTTCTTTAAAACCTGGGATGTGGCAGTCATTTAATTAATTTTTTATTTTAAATTGATAATTATGAATGGTGTAATAATATTCAAAATTCTTAATTATAGAACATATAAGTAAGACCTGAAAACAAATGCACATATACTTTTATTTTTCTTGTCAAATGAAATTACAATGTTAGAGAGTCCAGAAAGTACAATGTATCAATAAATTTAGGTTTCATTTCATCTTCCATTCTATGCTTTATCCAATTTCCCTATAATTATGGACCCATTTTTTGTCAACTCAGATTTTGTAATGAACTCAGCTAAATGTTAAGTGTGTTGTTTTGGGTGAACACCCATTAAAAACAGTCACAAAACTGTACTATAGTAATACTAAGCTGATAATATTGACTGTTTTGCAGGTTTTACCAAGATCTGATGCTAAATCCATTTTTAAAGTCGCTTTGACCAAACTTAACATTTCTTTCTCCCTCAATTGAGGAAGGATTCAATTTGGTAATACTACAGGAAATAGGAAAATGATCAACTTTGGTGGCATAAGAGTGCTGGCCAGAGTAAGGATTATTTTATCTTCTGTATGTTTTGATCATTAGATTGATTCAGAAAACTGGAAGTCAGTGATTCATAATGATCTTACTGCCTCAATGTGTCTGAGATGTATCTCATAATCCTCCCCCTCAAACCTGGCCCTCCTTTATACCTACCCCCATGCATTCATCCTTAAACCCCTACAATAGCACTTGCAACACTGGAACTAGACCATCTTTTTGCAATTCATATCTGACCATGTTACATTTTTGCTAAACCCCTTTAGCACCTTCCCATTGTTCATTAGCAAAAACCCTAACATGGCTTCATGGTTTTGGATGCTTTTGGTTGTAAATAATGAAGAATCCCCACTCAACTATCTTAAACAATAATTTTGTCACTTAACAGTAAGTCTTTAAAATAGTGGCTCTGGATGGATCATCAATGTCATCAAGGACCCAGTTCTCTCCAGTCTTTCTTCTCTGCCATTGAATTTTTTTAAGATTTCTGGTTTATGCTAACCATAGTCTTGATCATAAAAAAAAATTTCCTTTCCATACCAATCCCTCACACATTTATTGTGTTCTTTAATTATGATGAGGATATTTCTGCAAGGCATTTCCAAGTGTGAGTACATATGGTTAATGGGATCTGTTGCCTCAACAAGGTCTCCAGTTTGAGAACCATCACCTTGGTCACGTGACCAAAAAACAGCATGGTCCCATATCAATTTATTTGTAAAGCACCAATAACCAAAGAGTTTCAAGGTCAGAAGCATTCAGTTGTATTGGGCTGAAATGTCTAATGGTGTTTGGTCAAGCACAAGTTGGCACACCGTGTTGCCCTCAGTCTACCTCCCGATAAGATGAAATATTCATCAATTGTTAGTCATAAATTCTCTCCTTGCCATGTACTTTGCTGTGCTGAATGCATGCAGAGCTGTAACTCAAGAGATAGTAAGGAAATAAAATGTAATATAAAAGGTATGACTTATTATTTTAGAGCCATGCATTGGAAGAGAGGTACACCAGGCAGAAAGTCATCATGAGATACCGTCCTTGGGAATGGCATCATGCTCTTGGGAATGCAGGCTGCCACGGTGAGTATACCAGATTTTGATCCAATATCAACTGCAAATAAAATCTAATGAACAAGAAAGTCATTTACAGTGAAAATATGTTACTTGTGGTCATAACTTAGAGGTAGCCAAGGTGACCTTTATGACCTCCAAAAGAAGCCAAACACCCCAGTTTGAAGAGAGACCAAGACTTAGAATCAGGAGGGATTAGCGTTCTACCCTAACCCAAACATATAAAAGACATTGCACAATGACCTTAGCATGAGCTCACAGAAGAAAAGCAGAAGCCAAGATGAAGTGGTCTTTCCATCATTAGGAAAACACACAGAAGTCTTGTAAGGAGAGCGTTATAAAGTTTATGTAAAGAAACCAGGTGGAATTTGGTGGTGAACATTAATTGAGTGATAATTTTGGGTAGAAAACAAACATGAATGTTCTGGATATTTTCCACTCTTGATCAGAAAACTCTTAATTTGTCACAGTTTCTTTGAATTTTGAAGATCATTTGGATAGCCATCTGCCATTGAAAGTCAAACTGAGCAACCAGAGGTTGACCAGATATTTTTAAAGCATCCATAATCCCAGCAATTGTATGAAGAAGTATAAGAAAGACATTGCCACCTTACACCCATTAGGGTGGTTACTATCAAAGAAACAGAAAATAATAAGTATTAGCAAGAATGTAGAGAAATTGGACTGTTTGTGGGAATATAAAATGCAACTGCTATGGAAAACAATATGGAAGTTCCTCAAAAAATTAAAAAATAGGACTACCACGTGTTCCAGCAAGCCCACTTCTGAGTATATACCCAAATTTAAATCAGGGTCTCAAAGAGATATTTGCATACCCAGGTTTATAGCAGGACTATTAACAATTGCCAAGATGTGAAAGCAACCCAAAAGTCCACTAACAAATTAATGTAAAAACAAAATCTGTATACATACAGTAGAATACTATTTGGCCTTAAAAAGGAAGGAAGTCTTGCCACATGCTACAACATGGATGAACCTTGAGGACAGTATGCTAAGTGAAATAAGCCAGTCCCAAAAAGACAAATATTGTACAATTCCACTTATATGAGGTATCTAGTAGTCAAATTCACAGAAATAGTAGAATCGTGGTTACCAGGAAAGGGGGAAGTTTTTGTTTAATGGATATAGAGTTTTAGATTTGCAAGATAAAAAAAGTTCTGAAGATCTGTTTCACAATACTGTGAATATACTTAACACTACTGGACTTAAAAATGGCTAAGTTGGTAAATCTTATGTTATGTACTTTTTATCAAAATAAAAGACTATGAATTCTCTCATTGGCAATGAGCTTCAGTAGAGATCTGGTGAGAAATTTCTTCACAGACAACAGAAAGAATACAGAGTTTTAAGGGGTGTGGACTTGTCTGTCCTTCCTAGTAACTTAGGAAGTATTGAGTATAAATGAAGATAGAGCTAAAATAACCTCAGAATACAAAAGGGATTGAAGAGGTTTTGTTTTGTTTTTAAATATTTTATTTATCTGTCAGAGAGAGAGCACAAGCAAGGGGAGTGGCTAGCAGAGAGAGAAGCAGGCTCCTGGCTGAGCAAGGAACCTGACCCGAGACTCGATCCCAGGACCCCAGGACCATTACCTGAGCCAAAGGCAGACACTCAACCAACTGAGCCCCCCAGCCATCCTGGTATTAAAGAGGTTTATGCAAGGCCTGCTTTCTGCTCACTTCCGGTTTCCCCAGTTCTGAATGTCTTGATAAGACCTGCATCTTTTGATACCACAGACACACCAACTCTCTCCTCCTTAGAACCTGAACTATCAAGGCACACTCCTCATATGATTTGCCCTTATTCATTCTGGGGAGAAGGCTAAAAGAAACTTATATCCTGGGAGCTAAAGCACTAGAGTGGATTGGGCTTGGGGGAAACCTGGGGACCCGGTGAGCTGCCAAGGAGGCTATGCATACATAGTTCTTTAGTTTGAAGAGAGGCATTGATTCAAAACATTCAGGCAGTGAGGAACCAGAGGGTAACAAAAAAACTAAAAACAAGGCTAACCAGTGGGACGGAACCTGAGGAGCAGAGACCAGTAGTCTAGACCACAGGCTTGAATAGGAGCCTCAGTTCCCCCAAGGAGTAAGTACAACTAAGGGAGGTTTAGGGACTCTGTCAGGTGGTCCAGGCAGCACATCCAGGAATCCTGCAGCAAATGTACCTGATGTCCTGTCAGAAAGCTCTTCTCAGGAGAAATACATCCCATACAGAAATCCGTCTCACCTCAAAGACCCAGGTAAAGACCTCGCCAGTGCTTGGCCTTTCCAACTAGAAGTAAGAAAAGGCACCCACTGTTACTAGCTTGATCTCTTTCCACTCCTTACCTTCAATCAGATTGCAAAGACTTCATTTCTGGCAGTGTGGAGGATATGATTATGTGGAAACTGCCCACTACAGAACAACTAGAAATACTGGGGAAAGTGAAAGAGAGAGAATCAAACATTCCAGTAAATGTATAGCTGAGCTCACAAAAAAAAAAAAAAAAAAAATCAAGGGAAATCTCCAAGGCCCCAAAATGCAGAAGGAACAGATAAGCTCCAGACCAGTAAGATCATGAGCCAGGGCCACTGCCCTGGGCAAGAAGGAGGAAAGGTAGGGAGTTTGACAGAAACCAGGGCTTAGGTTTTAACAGCCATGTCAGAATGGAGAATGAATGTTTTAGAGAAATTCTGCCATGACTAGGGGCCTCTCTTGGGTGACTTTGGTGGACTTCTAGCCTCTTTGTCAGAATCAGTCCCCAAATCTTTCTTCCCATTGGCTGGTCCTGAAGATGAGCGCAATGAACTTTCTTCAGTGCTTTTTCTCGATATGTTTATCTCAGAAAGCAGAGGACATTGAAACTTCTTAAGTACAATAACAAACCCTGGAGACCCTCAGAGTCTTCTAGCTTGTGCAAAGTTTAGTCATCCATGGGCCTTTAGCTTCTCATCTTCTCACCCAGGTTCACAAAGCTTAGGAACACATCTTCCCACCTGCCTCATTAAAGGCTCCTAGATTCTATAATCTATAGCCCAGAGGATCCTGAGCCCAAAAGCTACTTACCTTAAAATGAACGATTAAACCTAGAATGTTCTTTCAGACTTCCTTTTAGAAGAAGGAAGCTTGCGAATTTTTTGTTTGTTTCGTTAGGTTTCCTCCTCCTCCTCCTCCTCCTCCTCCTCCTCCTCCTCCTCCTCCTCCTCCT